>JAODAL010018574.1:0-74371 GCA_025379985.1 Phyllomedusa bahiana
AGCATAGGGGGCTATATAGATAATGGGCGGGGTTTAGGGGGTTTCGTGGCCATATATGTAGGCAGGCAGGATTACGGTGGGTTATCTTGGCCATATATGTAGGCAGGCAGGTTTTTGTGGGTTATAGGTGCCATATAGGTAGGCAGGCAGGGTTAAGGTAGCTATGAGGGCCCCATATAGGTAGATAGGCAGGGTTTAGACAGGCTTCATTAATGTTAAAAAAATAAGCAATAGTTTAATTACCTCTCTCCACACTCCCACAGTGCTGGCCAGACAGTCTCTGTGCTCAGCGCGGGCAACGTGATGATGTGACATCATCTCACCGCCCACGTTAGCACTGTGGGCCGGCACCTGGTAGGGCCCAGGCATTCAGAGGCAGGATGTGCCGGGCCCCGCAGCTCTGCCCCGTCTGCAGTGAACTATTATGTTAATTACCAACAGGCACAGTAGCGGAACTACCAGGGTAGCAGATGCACTAGCAGCTACCATGGGGCCAAGGCCTCAGCTGGGAATAGCTGATATGTCAATAACTGCTATAGAACCACCCACAACCTAACCAGGAAGTGGTTAGGTTGAAGCTGCCTGTGACTCTGTTAAACAACATTGTGAGACAAACCCCTTTAAGTTTTTTCAGAAGTCCTAAACTTTAAGAAATCTCTCTTGAGAATCCTGGAATTTACTAAGTATATAATTACTGATAAATCTTATTTAAAGTCAGATTCTGCCCTACAAAAAAGTGTAACTTAATAAAGTGTCAATTCGAGGAAAAGTCATAGTGAAATGTTAGACATTTCCATTTGTTGGGGTCCAGGTGCTAAGACCGTGAAGTAAAGGGGTTGTCTGACGCCATTGCTTCATCTTATCTCGGTCCTATTTTCTTGGTTTCACTTTGAATTCAGAGATGTGTTTACTGGCTTCCGCTAGGCTGCAGTAGAAGCCAGGTCTGTAGCTATAGTAACCAGTGCTGCCAACCTATCAGGAGAGATCAAACAGGTCTGTAACTATAGCAACCAGTGCTGGCAGCCTATCAGGAGAGATCAAACAGGTCTGTAGCTGTAGTGACCTGAGGAGCTGATGCAGCCCATACAAGAGGGAATATCTAGGAGGACACTGTTGATAGACATATATTGCAAAGTGACTTGTTTCTGCAAGATCTTTAACATAAAAAGCAGCAATCCTTGTAGCTACACAACCCCTTTAAGGGGCAGATGTGGCAACTGAATCCTTTGACTCTTCGACTGTAATTGAATGGTTGGACTTTCCTCAGGGTTACCGGTGAACGGACTCGCGGACTTTCCATAAGACCATACAGTGACTGGTTCTCTGAAGAAAGCCCAGCAAACCAATTCACAGCTGGGGCAATGCCCTCAGCTGGTGCTCCTAAGCCTGCGTTTTAGTAACCGGCACCCAGACACCCACTTATCAAAACCTCTGCTATGTCACTATGACATGTTGCAAATAATATGTACACCTTAAAGGGGACCTGTCGGGTAGACACTGGAGTCGAGTGCTCAGCTCATATCACTCGACTTGAGGCCTTAAAGCAGAGTTGCCAACGTGTGCAAATGAAAAAGCAGGAGATGATAGTGGGCGGCGCACTTAGCGCGTCGCGGCAAAAATTTGCATGGACACGCCCATCTTGACGGTATGCCGCGCCCCTTCAAAAAGCCACACCCACTCCACCTAACTGCATAACGGCTTTGGAAGAAAGCCAGGTAGATGCCCTTATAGCCAGGTAGTAGCCCCCATAACCAGGTAGTGCCCCTTACAGGCAGGTAGATGCCCCCTTGTAGCCAAATAGATGCCCTCTCTGTAGCCAGGTAGAGCCAAATTTGTAGCCAGGTAGATGCCCCCCTTTGTTAGCCAGGTAGATGCCCCCATTGTTTGCCAGGTAGTGCCCCCATTGTTTGCCAGGTAGATGCCCCCTCTGTTGGCCAGGTAGATGCCCCCATTGCTTTCCAGGTAGTGCCCCCTCTGTTGCCAGGTAGATGCCCCCATTGTTTGCCAGGTAGTGCCCCCATTGTTAGCCAGGTAGTGCCCCCATTGTTAGCCAGGTAGTGCCCCCCATTGTAGCCAGGTAGTGCCCCCCATTGTTAGCCAGGTAGTGCCCCCATTGTTAGCCAGGTAGTTCCCCCTCTGTTGCCAGGTAAACCCCCATTGTTAGCCAGGTAGACCCCCCATTGTAGCCAGGTAGTGCCCCCATTGTAGCCAGGTAGTGCCCCCAATAGTAGCCAGGTAGTGCCCCAAATAGGAGCCAGGTAGTGCCGCCATTGTTGCCAGGTAGTGCCCCCATTGTAGCCAGGTAGTGCCCCCCATTGTAGCCAGGTAGTGCCCCCATTGTTAGCCAGGTAGTGCCCCCTCTGTTGCCAGGTAGTGCCCCCATTGTAGCCAGGTAGTACCCCCCTTAGTAGCCAGGTAGTGCCCCCCATTAGTAGCCAGGTAGTGCCTCCATTGTTGCCAGGTAGTGCCCCCATTGTAGCCAGGTAGCGCCCCCTCTGTTGCCAGGTAGACCCCCATTGTTAGCCAGGTAGTGCCCCCTCTGTTGCCAGGTAGATCCCCCCATTGTAGCCAGGTAGTGCCCCATTAGTAGCCAGGTAGTGCCCCCATTAGTAGCCAGGTAGTGCCTCCATTAGTAGCCAGGTAGTGCCTCCATTGTTGCCAGGTATTTGCCCCCATTGTAGCCAGGTAGTGCCCCTATTGTAGCCAGGTAGTGCCCCCCATTGTAGCCAGGTAGTGCCCCCATTTGTTAGCCAGGTAGTGCCCCCCATTGTAGCCAGGTAGTGCCCCCATTAGTAGCCAGGTAGTGCCCCCATTAGTAGCCAGGTAGTGCCTCCATTGTTGCCAGGTAGTGCCCCCATTGTAGCCAGGTAGTGCCCCCTTTAGTAGCCAGGTAGTGCCCCCTCTGTTGCCAGGTGGTGCCCCCATTGTAGCCAGTTTTTGCCCCCATTGTAGCCAGGTAGACCCCCCATTGTAGCCAGGTAGACCCCCCATTGTAGCCAGACAGTGCCCCCCTAAAACTAATAAAAATAAAATAATAAAATCCACTTACCTGACCAGGCTCCTGCAGCGCGGCCGCTCCGGACGATCTCCTCAGCGACACAGGGGAAGTGAGTGCAGCTGCGTCACTTCCCCTGTGACGCTGACCTGTATGTTCGGCGCACAGCGGCGCCGGACATACAGGGGGAGGAGGCAGGAGGGAGCGATCCCTTCAGCCTCCTCCCTGCTCAGCGAGGTTCCGGGCGGGTGAAGCGGGCGCAGCGCCCGCTTCACCCGCCTGTGGAACAGACCGGCGGCACCAGAGTAAACGCACTAGCGCTACTCCAGCGCCACGGTCATTTAAAGGACCCCCGCCGCCTACTGGCGGCGGGAGGAATGCCAACTCCCCTGGGAGGGCGGGGGGGACCCCAAATAGCGGGACCCCCCCGCCAAAAACGGGAGAGTTGGCATGTATGCCTTAAAGGGGTTGTCTCACTACAAGGATTGCTGCTTTTTATGTCCTATCAATGTAGTGAGACAACCCCTTTAACAACCGACTTAACGACTGTTAGCGACTTCACTACGCAGTAAGTTATATGTCCTCCAGTGTAGGTAATAGGGTCCCACAGTAAGTTATATGTCACCCAGTGTAGGTAATAGGGTGCCCCAGTATGTTATATATCCCCAGTATATGGATATATAGTTTATATGTGTCCCAGTAGGTAGGTGTATAGGTTATATGTCCCCCAGTAGTTATATAGGCAGATTATAGGTCACCCAGCACATATATAGGTAGCTTATAGGTCACCCAGCACATATATAAGTAGCTTATAGGTCCCCAGCACATATATAGGTAGCTTATAGGTCCCCCAGCACATATATAGATTTTGGTGTTAAAATCCTTTTCTTAACATATTTTGGCGCTAATAAAGTTATCTCGCTTCTGACGCCAAAAATATGTTTTTTTTACGGATTTTGGCGCCAGAATCCGTTTTTTTTACGGATTTTGGCACTAAAATACTTTTTCTTTACAGATTTTGGTGCTAATAAAGTTATCTCGCTTCTGACGCCCAAAATACGCTTTTTTACGGATTTTGGCGCCATAATCCGTTTATTTATGGATTTTGACGCTAAAATCCTTTTCTTAACTTTGTTAACCAAAATATGTTAAGAGAAGTATTTTAGCGCCAACATCCGTAAAAAAAAACGGATTCTGGCGCAAAATCCATAAAAAAAACTTATTTTTAGCGTCAGAAGCAAGATAACTTTATTAGCGCCAAAATCCGTAAAAAAATGGACTATATGACCAAAATCCATAAAAAACTTATTTTTGGCGACAAACGTGAGATAACTTTATTAGCGCCAAAATCTGTAAAAATGTACTTTAGGGCCAAAATCCGTAAAAAAAACATATTTTTGGCGACAAACGCAAAATAACTTTATTAGCGCCAAAATCCGTAAAAATGCAGATCTTAGCACCAAAATCTTTAAAAAAAAAATGGACTTTAGGGCCAAAATCCTTAAAAAAGCGTATTTTTGGCGGCAAACACGAGATAACTTTATTAGCGCCAAAATCCGTAAAACGACTTACAAGATGACATATAAATGCAATAATGTGCGTTATATTCCCTTTTGTAGGGTGGAGTTACATCCAATGGCTTAATTTATGCATACATTAAAAAACAGGCTTAAAGAGAACCTGTCACATAGTTTTTGCCCCCCTGGCTGAGGACAGTACAAGCTAGTGTCAGACCTGCTGTTTCCAGCTCTGTGTCCCACGTTCTGTAAGATGCTGAAGTTTTCGTGTATTTAATGCTCAAATCTGCAGTTTTCAGCCATAAGAGTCATTCGAAGAGTCCTTCAGAGTGTCAGTTTTTTTCAAACCCCACCCATCTGAGGCCAGCCCCGCCCACCTCAACTGACAAACCTATTACTTTGAATAGGTAGAAACATGTGAATAACTGTCAGTGGGCGGGGCTAGCCTTTGTGGGCGGAGCTAACACCTACTCATGAATAAGATTTGAGGGGTAAAATGCTCTAAAACTCCAGCATCTAACAGAATAAGGGCCCACAGCGCTGGAAACAGCAGGTCTGACACTAGCTTGTGCTGCCCTCAGCAAGGGGGGCATAATCTATGTGACAGGTTCCCTTTAAAGACAAGCAAAAAACGCTTGTAAAAAACGTGGCAAAAAACGCAAATCGCGGCAAAAAAACGGCTGTTTTTTCAGCTGCTTTTGACAGGCAGTGGACAGAAAACTCAGCTTCATGAACGTTTTTAGTAATTCTTTTTCAGGTCGTTTTTTGTCCACTTCAGGGGAGACAGAGTCTTAAACCCCTTATCGCTGCTGCCAGTTTTGACCTTCCTGACAGAGCCCTATTTTTGAAATCGGACATGTGTATGTAACTTTTTGACACTTTTACCTTTCCATGTCATTCAGAGACTGTTTTCTCGTGACACATTGTGCTTTTAAGTTCGTAAGGAATATCAGTCCATACAATCCTTGTTCATTTGTGAAAACAATCAAAATATCGTGAAAATTTGGAAAAGTTTACGATTTTCAAAGATAAAACAATTCTGCATGTACTGCATGACAGATAGTTATTTCACTCAAAATAGTTTATAACTAGCATCTACCATATGTTAACTGTAGTTTTTTTTTATATTTTTTACCACATTAAAGGGCTTAGAAATTTAGTAGTAATTTTTTACATTTTCCAGAGACTTTGCATCACAGGTTTTTTGAGGGACCAGTCCAGTCCTGACATGGCTTTGAGGGGCCTGTATGGTAGATACCCCCATAAATGGTTCCATCTAAGAAACCACACCCATTAAAGTATTCAGAACAGACTTTGGGAAGTTTGTGCACCCTTTAAGTATTTCACAGAAATTAAGCAAAGTGGAGGTGAAATTTCAAAATGTCACTTTTTTTTTGCAGATTTTCAATTTTTATTCATCATTTACAAGAACCTGGTAGATGTTGCCGGAGAAATAAAACTTAATATTGATTCCCCCAATTCTGCCGTTTTTAGAGACATCCCATATGTGGGCCTAGTGCGCTATTTGGCTCAACCACAAGCCCCAGAATAGGAAGAGCACCTACTGGACTTTGGGGTTTCACCTAATAAACACCACTAAAAAGACCCCATATTGGAAACTACACCCCTTAAGGAATATATCCATCGGCATAGTCTGAGAGCCATAACTGTTTTAGTTTTCTGTATATGGAGCTGTGTAAGGGCTTGTTTTTTTGCAGAATGAGTTTACATTTTTATTGATATCATTTTACCGTTCATCTAAGTTTTTGATCACTTTTAAATCCGTGTTTTTGGAAGGCAGGGTGAGACAATACTGCAATCCTATTAGTGTTTTTTTAAATTTTTAACAGCACTCACTGTGCAGTATATGTGACAAGTTAGTTTTAATCTGTGGGTCGATACAATTATTGCGATATCCAATTTATATAGTTTTTATGTTGAAAAGATTCTTTTTTTTTTTTTTTTTTAAAACGTGTTTTTATTGTGTAAAATAATATTTATGCATCACTATCTTCTGAGAGCCATAACTTTTTATTTTTCCATATACAGTGCTGTGTAAGGGCTTTTTTGCGGGATGAGTTAAAATTTTTATTGGTATCACTTTGGTGTTTATTTGAGTTTTTGATTGCTTTTTATTCCATTGTATGTGCTGCGGGAGGAACAAAAATCACTAATACGCAGTTCATCGAGCAGGTTAATTAACATTTCTTTATAGAGTAGGATGTTATACACATGGCAATACCAAATATGCATACATTATTTATTTTTGATCTTTTTCGGGGCGATTGGTGTTTGTAAACGTTACTCCTCTGCCTCTCTCCTCTGCCAATCCCTTCACTGGCTTCCCATTGCCCAGCGAATTCAGTTCAAGTTACTAACCATGACCTACAAGGCTCTCCATAACCTCTCCCCTCCATACATCTCTGCCCTAATCTCCAAATATCTCCCCTCACGCACTCTCCGCTCCTCACAGGACCTTCTCCTCTGCTCTCCCCTTATCAGCTCCTCACACAACCGTCTCCAAGACTTCTCCCGTGCTTCCTCCACACTCTGGAACTCACTGCCCCAACACATCAGACTCTCCCCCACTTTCACCAGCTTCAAAAGCAACCTGAAAATCCATCTTTTCAGGATTGCCTATAACCAACAATAACCTTGCTGCCCCTAGACTCCACAAACATGTCGGCCCCTCACCTTCCATCTCTTCTCTCCATCCCTGTAGACTGTAAGCCCTCACGGGCAGGGTCCTCTCTCACTCTGTACCAGTTGTTAGTTATTGTCACCTTTGTACTTGTTTGACCTATGCTATGTATGTGACCCCTCCTCGATTGTACAGCGCTGTGGAACTAAGGGTGCTCCAAAATAATAATAATAATAATAATAAAAATAATAATACTAATAAGGGGGAAAAGGGCGGTGTATGTGTTTTATTTTTTGTGTTTTTTACTTAAAGAGAACCTGTCACATAGTTTTTGCCCCCCTGGCTGAGGACAGAACACGCCAGTGTCAGACCTGCTGTTTCCAGCGCTGTGCCCCTTATTCTGTAAGATGCTGTAGTTTTCATGTATTTAATGCTCAAATCTGCAGTTTTCAGCCAGAAGAGGCATTAGAAGAGTCCTTCAGAGTGTCAGTTTCTTTGAAACCCCGCCCACCAGAGGCTAGCCCCGCCCACCTCAACCGACAAACCTATTACTTTGAATAGGTAGAAACATGTGAATAACTGTCAGTGGGCGGGGCTAGCTTTTGGTGGGTGCAGCTAACACCTGCACATTAATAAGATTTGAGTGTTAAACCGGCTGCATCTAACAGAATACGGGACACAGCGCTGGAAACAGCAGGTCTGACACTGGCTTGTGCTGCCCTCAGCAAGGGGATCATAACCTATGTGACAGGTTCTCTTTAAATATTAAATGTCCACAAATGTGAAAGAATCAAGTGGCAGAAAGTGTTCGCCTCCAGCTTCCAGTGCAGACTGACCACACCAGTGCTCTAACTGGAGACTGTGGCGATCACTAGTAATTTCCAATTCTCTGATGAGGGTAAAATTTGTCTGGCACACAATGTTATAGTGATCGGAGAAGGCCATTTAACACTTGTGAGGATGTTTTTAATGTCACGTCGTCTTCTCCACCACATTTTAATGTAGTCATGTAAATGAACTTTTAGGTGACTGACTATACGTCTTTTTACAGTGGCCACTAAGAGGCCTTCTTCAGACCCTTACGCAGGGCTGGAATACGGGAGGATTCACATCTGCGTCAGAGGTTCTGTTTGGAACCTCCATCACAGGGGTGTGACCAAACATTCTGATGGACATGAATGCGCCCGACGGACCCCATTGACTACAATGTCATCTGGCACTGTGTACTCCTCTCTTATATGTGTGCCAATGGGTAGGGTGAATTTGATGCCCCTCTGGTACCCATCACTTAAAGAGGTTTTTCAAGACTTTTAAAAACCTCCCTACCACTCATCTCCCATCACTACTGTTCTAGCTCAGCCAGAGCTCCAGTGTTCCCCCAGATCCCTCACCGATGACATCACGTTCACGGATCACATGATGCTTCAGCCAATCCCTGGCCTCAGCGGTCACATGACTGCATGTACAGAGGTCAGTGATTGGCTGCAGCATCATGTGATCCATGAACGTGATATCATCGGTGAGGGATCTGTGGGAACACTGGAGCTCTGGCAGCACTGGACCAGTGGTGATGGAAGAGGTAATATGGGTAATTTTCTATTTTAGCACAGTGGGAGGTGGTAGGAAGGGCTTTAAAGTCTTGGATAACCCCTTTAACCTGCAAGCTCCCTCTTATCTATCTGCCTAGCTGTGTAATCTATGCCAGTTTAGATAAGTAAGCTCCCCCGTGGGCCAGAAAAATTAAAAACAAAGATTAAATAATGCCTTGTGTATCTAAGTAATAAAATAAGGACATTTACATAACTGCATTTCACAATTACCATGATTGATGTCTATTACCAGGGTCATTGCTGTAAAGTAGAGTTGATAAAGATTGAGAACCACCATCTTTATCCATTTAGTAATGTTCAGCTTCCCGCAAGTCAGTCTACTGCGGACGATAACTCAGAGAAAACATTAGTATGTGACTCCGGAGCCATCAGAGAGGGTCAATAAATAAGAGATATTGAGAGGGACGTAATTATTTTTCCAACTCCGTAGCGGACCTTGTAGGGAATAGATCATATTATCAGAATGTCCAATCGGTCAAAGCAAGGCCGGAGCGAGGGGTCTGCAGGATTTGTATTGCATTAGGGAGAAAATGATCATATGTGAGAGCGAGCGGCTTATTATAATTCGAGTAATGCATCTCTACAAGGTTCTGGTGTCATCGAGATCAGCATGCGTTCTGTTGGGTATGTCTGATGGGGGCACAGGCTGTGATAGAAGAAGGAGACATTTTCAGTGTCGACTTAGATATGAAATACGAGTTGACCGAATTGTATGATTTCAATACTTGATATCACAAGACATTATGGGAAAGGAGCTGAGAAGCTCAAGCGCCCTTTTTTGGATGTAACAAATCCTCAATTTTCTTTTGACCCGCTGAGTCTTGAAAAAACAAAAGGGATATTAGCCGAGCCAGTATCACTCATCCTCATGCAATGCTGTTTCGAGATTTTGCCCCTCATCAGTGCAGAGCAGAGCTATACTGGCTGGCTGGGTGGAAGGCAATGAGTGGCTCAGAAAGGGGAGATGTTCCCCTTTCAATACTTGATGACAGTCATGGACAGCATGGTGGCTCAGTGGTTAGTAGTGTTGCACTGCAGCGCTCAGGTCCTGGGTTCAAAGACAACATAGAAGATAAGGTTGGAGAAAGACCTGGAGAAAGGTCCATCGAGTGCAACCTATAACCCTCCAGTGTTGATCCAGAGGAAGACAAAAGCTCCTATGAGGTGGATGCCAAGTACTTCATTCAAGAGGAAAAATTCCTTGGATCAATATCCTGTTGTAAGGTTGCGGATGGAAGAGGATGAGTGCTGGTCCCAGGTGTTGAAGAGACAGATACACCTGGTTAGTGGAGGTGTGTGGCTGTCAGGCATACCAGTGTGAGGTCGCTGGGAGGTGTAGTGCACTGGCCTCGAGGGAACCCTAGAGACTCTTAGCAGGTTACACTTCCCAGGTAGACAATGGGCCAGATGTATGAAACAGGCAGCGCTACTTTTCGGACGAGATGTCCAACAAAAATAATGTCGTTGGCCAAGTCTGACATATGTATAAAAGATTTGCGCCAAAAATTGGAGCACAGTCCAGCAACCTCGATACTCTTGCCTGCGCTAATTCTTAGGGGGCAGTGACGTGACAGGATGTGGTGCAAAAATAGTGCACTAATTCAAGTTTGGAGGGTGAGCCAAAATGTGTCTCAGACACTTTTTTGGAACATTTGGGACAAATTTATAAAGTGCTGTGAGACACTTTCATACATATTCATGAATGATACATCAAACTACTGAGAAGCGCCGCTGTCTAGTCTGAGGCAGTTTTAATACATCTGGTGCCATGTACTTGGGGTTCATCACATTTCTCGTTCGATTACAATCACTCCTCTGGCAGTTCCTTTGAACTTTGTCTCTCGGCCTTTACTCTCTCTCTTCACACAGCCTACAGAGTTGTGGTGATGCCTAAGGATTGTTGCCTATACCTTGGTACCACTTTGGACGATCTCGTCAGGCCTCCTCTTTATCTTTCTCCCAGGACAGTTCCTTAATCTTGTCCTCAGTTCTCTTCTCTCTCCCGTCTACCTGTTCCTGCTTGCTCGCTGTCCCACTCTCTCTCCTGTGAGCTTCCCAGACTGATGATCCGCCTGCTAGACTGCTCTACCTCACCGCCGGCTGGTGAATGGATGATCCCTAATGCTGATTTCTAGTAAAGGGACCCTTTAAATTTGCAACTAAATTTAATCACTAGAACCAACAAGCACATGGCATGCTTCCTGTTATAAGGACCTGCGGCCCTCCCTTCTTCTCTGCAATGATTGTCTGCAGGCCGTCCCCACTCTAGTGCTTAAAGCACTTCTGCCCCTATTAAAGCTGTTTAAACATTTTAAAACCCTAATTTATAGTAAAAAATTTAAAACCCCTTTCATTTTTGGGCCCCGGGGTTGCCCTCAAAATGGGTGGATCCCGGCTTAATAAAAATAACAATCCACCTGGCCTTTGTGGAAAAAGAGCCACTGAAATTTTTTTTTTCACCCCACTCAAGGGGTTGGGCAACTTATAGGAGTTTTTGGGGCTTTTTCAGGGGGTTCCGGGGTTTGGCTTTTTATTGGGACCCTACGGGGTGGGTTCTACCCCCCCATTTTCCGGGCCAAACCGTTTTGGATAGGGCTTGGGCGCATAAAAAAAAGCCAGGGCCTTCGGGTTGTTCAGGGGGCGGGGGTGGCTATAGGGGTTTGTGCAGCGAGGAGCTGAGGGGAAGGGCTCTTCCCCCCCAAGGTTTAAAGGAAAAAGAGTTTAAACCCCTTGGGGGACGGGGGTTAAAGGGTTTTTGTGATGCTGGACAGTGGGCCCAGTCTTTGTTAGAGGGGGTTTGTCTAAAAAACGTGTTTAGTCGTGGCCGACGGCCTGAGGTTTTCTGTTTAGTTTTATTTTTTTTTTTCCCTATATCTGAATAAACTTTTGGCCCAAATTTTAAACTGAAGCCCGGGGGCCCTGATTTCCATTCCGTTCAAAAGCGGCGACCCCCCGGACTAAATTCCCCCGGGAGGGCCCCCAGGGGGGCCCGTCCGGAGAAAGCAGGCATCAAAATATAAATTAAAATATATTTTTAATATAAAAAATATAAAAAATATTATAAATATTTTAATACACAATACATACATACATTACACTGAAAAAACATTACGCCACTGGGGTAGGGGGGTTCCAACCCTTACACCACCTCCAAATCTAGTACACATAATCTTTAACGTTATATTTTTTAAGAAAGTGATCTAAGCCCTTCCTGAACTTGTTGAACGCCTACAAAGAGTTTGTATGTTCTCCCAGTGTTTGGGTGAGTTTCCTCTGGGTACTCCAGTTTCCCTCCCTATTTTTTCCAAAAACATAAAGATGGGTTTAAATTTTGGAAAATTTAGTTTGGAGCCCCCCATTGGCGAGGGGGCCCCAATGTAAAAAATAAACCATCTCGCCCCACGGGGGGGGGAAATTTATAACGCGCTTTTAAAAATAATGAATAAAAATAAAATAATTACTACACGAAGACCGGTGGAAAAAAATCTGCCCTATTTCTTTCGTCTATTTGTCATTGTAGAATCAGGATTACTCCACTCACATGGCTTTTCATTGAAATTTCAACCAGATGTCACATCAGACCCCTTCTTTTCCATTTACATCATTGGGGGTTTTATTTTTCTAGATGACCACAAGGGTACCTACCACAGCAAACCAAGCCCCCCCCAGGCATGAGCCATGGGGCACAAAACCCGGAAGAGGGCAGTGCTCCTCAGGATAAACCCGATTCCCCCCTGAGCAAAAGTGATGGCTTTCCAAAGGGTGCTTGGGGAACCCTCAAGGAACACTGGGCATCAGCCCATGGGCATTTAACCCGTCAGATTTCCCCTTTTTTTTTTTGTCAGCACCCCAGGCCTTGGGTGATTTAAAGGGGTTTTTGGGAAAGGTTTTGCCCTGACCTTGGGTTCCTCTCACCCCCTTAAAAGGGGCCCGGAGTTTTTGTCCATTTTATCATCCCGCCCACGGCATTGGTTACAAAACATTGGTTTTATGGACCAAAGGGCGTCCCCCTTTTTTGCCCCTTTTTGGACTCTTTTCCCGTCTCTCTTTCTCTGAATTTCAACCCCTGATGACTCCCTGCCACACTCAAAACTCAGTGGCCACTTTTGTCTGAACATCCTGCTTGAAGCCTCCCAAAGGCAGGTACTGCTGATCAATTGGGAAGGGGTTTTTCTTTGGTCTCATAAGTTTAAAACCCTAAAAGCCCGGATAGGAGGAACTTTTAAAATTTCCCCGTTCACATTGATCCCTTTAAAATTAATTGGGGGGATTTTGGGGCAAAAATCCTTTTGGAAAAATTTTCCCTTTGGGGGTTTCCCTGTTAGGGGATCAGCAAAATTGTTTCAAAAAGGGACTGAAACATTTTTAACACTGGACGGTTTCAGAAAAGGGAAGGGGAAATGCTCATTTTTTTTAACTTTTAAAAAAAAATTTCAAAAATTTTATGTTCCTTCCCCGAGATTTCAAACCCCAAAAGCCAAAAATCCCTAACTTTTTTTTATTTTTTTATTTTTGAATCCCCGCTTGGGGGGCACTTTGTTTTTAGGTAAATTCATACCTGGCAGATCTGTTCATGAAATTTCCATCTGAGTTGGGATTTTTCTGCACATTTATGTGAATTTCTATGAGGGTTTTTTTGTCTGTTAATTAAAAAGTTTTCAAATCTACGCCTGTGGGAAATTTATCCTTAGGCTCAGTTCAAAACCAAAAGGATTTTACTTTTGGATAACTCGCTGCAAATCCAGCCCTGAATGTGCAGAGAAATTTATTATATAATCGGCATCAAATTGTTTGGAATCAAAAGAGTTTTCCCCCAAAAGCTGTTTTTTCCTACTTGCACAGGGAGACGCCATGGGCTTTTGGGCCCCCGTCTTAAAGTCCCCACCCATGTTGATCGGAATCCCCGTACCCGAACGAAACCGGGGTTTCAAGGGACTGGTCCCTTTTCCCCGCCTAGTCCTCTGCCCCAATGGGTTTTCATACTTTTTCCCCCCAATCCCCAAAACCCAAGGGCTTTACCTTTTAATACTCCCCGCTCCCCTGTAAAAGGGGGCCCCGCATGCTCCCAAGAGGGGGCACGCCCCCATCTCTTTTTAAAAATTTTTAAAGGGGCCCTCTACATCACCCACTTGTTGCATGACCAACCCCAAAATTTTAAAAACAAAATAAATTCTTGGCCCCCCCACCCAGATACAGTTTCTTAAAGGGGGTTTTCCCCCACAATAAGGATTCTTTTTTTAAATTTTAAAAAACTTTTCAAAATTTCCCTTTACTTTGCAATTTCGTTTTCTATTTAACATTTTCCTACCTATTTTTGGAAAATCCCCCTTGTAAAAAGGGGTGCATCAGCCTTTTCCTCAGGTCGTGTACTACGGCCCCGTTTTTTTCTATCCTGATAGGCTGGGGCCCGCACTGGTTTTCAAAAACTACAACCTGGGCCCCCTTCTACTGTGGCCTAGTGGAAAACCATAAACACGCCCCGAATTCAAAATGAAACCAAGAAAAAGACGAGGTCAATGAATTAAAGTAGGGGAGACAATCCCTTTAAAACCCTATTCCAACTTTTTAAAGGGGAAAAAACAAAGGAAAATCTATGGGGGGCGCGCGTAGCCGCCGCGGCAAAAATTTGGGATGGAAAACGCCCATCTTGGGCGGTATGCCACGCCCCCTTCCCAAAAAACCCCACCCACCCACCCAACTGCATAACGGCTTTTTTGGGAAAAAAGCCAGGGGAGATCCCTTATAGCCAGGTAGTAAACCCCCCATAAAAACCCGGTTTTTGCCCCTTACAGGCTGGGAGGTTTCCCCTTTTTTAACCAAGTAAGCCCCCCCTGTAAACCAGGGAAGGGGCCAAATTTTAGCCAGGTAGATTCCCCCCTTTGTTAGCCAGTAGGTTTTCCCCCCTTTGGGTTTGCCAGGAAATGCCCCCCCTGTTTTGCCCCGGTTTTGCCCCCCATTGGTTTCCCCGTTTGTGCCCCCCCTTGTTTGCCCCGGGAGTGCCCCCATTGTTTTCCCGGTAAATGCCCCCATCCCTTTTTGCCCCCCGGGAGTGCCCCCCCCTCCCTTTTTTCTAGGTATGCCCCCCCCTGTTTGCCAGGGAGTGGGCCCCCATCTGTTAGCCAGGGAGTGGGGCCCCCTCTTTAGCCAAGTAGTGCCCCCCCTCCCTTTGCCAATTTGTGCCCCCAAACTTAGGGCCCAAATAGTGCCCCCATCCCTTTGCCAAGTAGTGCCCCCAAATTTTTGGGCCCGGTATGCCCCCCCCTTTTTAGCCAGGGAGTGCCCCCATTGGTTGCCCAGGTATGCCCCCATTGGTTGCCAGGGAAATTCCCCCATTGTTTGGGCCAAAGGAAATGCCCCCATTTTTGCCGGGGAGGCCCCCATTGTTTGCCAGGAGTGCCCCCAATGTTTGCCCAGTTTTTGGCCCCCATATGTTGCCAGGTTTTGCCCCCCCTCTTTTTTCCAGGGAGGCCCCCCATCCCGTTAAACCAGGAGTGCCCCCTCTGTTGCCAGGTATGCCCCATCTGTTTGCCCCGGAGTGCCCCCCTTTTCTGTTTTGCCCGGTAGTGCCCCCATTGTTTTTCCAGGTAGTGCCCCCTTTTGTTTCCAAGGGATTCCCCCTTTGCCAGGTAGTGCCCCCCTCCGTTAGCCAGGTAGTGCCCCCATCGTTAGCCAGGTAGTGCCCCCCCTTGTTGCCCAGGTTTGGGGCCCCCCTTGTTCCCCGGGTAGTGCCCCCCTCGTTGCCCGGTAGGCCCCCTCCCGTTTGCCCGGGAAATGGGGCCCCCCTCTGTTAGCCTGTGTGCCCCCATTTTTGCCAGTGATGCCCCCCTTGTAGCCAGGTAAATTTCCCTCCCCTTTTAGCCAGGTAAAACCCCCTAAAGGGTAATAAAAAAAAAAATAAAAAAATCCACTTACCTCAAACCCGGGCCCCGCAGCGGGCCGCTCCTTCCCGATCTTTCCCAGCGGCGCAGGGGGAAGTGAGAGCACCCCCGCGGGCACTCCCCTGCAGCCCCCGCGTCAAATTCCCCCCCGCCCGCTGAATGTTGGCGGCGCACACACCCGGCGCCGTACATACAGGGGGAGGGGGGGAGGAGGGACGATCCCCCCCCTGGGCCTTTCCCCCCCCGCACAGTAACCGCGGTCGGGTGAGCGGGCCCCGCGGCCCCAAAGCCCCCCCCCCCCTGTAGGAGGGGGTCCCCGGCGCAAAGTAGCGCAACCCCAGCGCTACTCCCTTTCGCCGCGGGAAAAAAAAAGGCCCCCCGCCGCCTTAGGCGGCGGGAGGGAAAGCCAAACTCCCCCGGGAGGGGGGGAGGGGACCCAAAAAAACGGGACCCCCCCCCCAAAAACGGGGGAGTTGGGAAAATTTTTCCTTTAATGGTGGGCCGGAAAAAAAAATATCCAATTGTAGTACCTATACAAACCCGCACACAAATTTTTTTTTTTAACAATTTATAAAATATTTTATTCACAAAAAACATATCCAGAAAAATTTTCATGTAAATTTGGGTTTGGGGGATAGGGGAATGGCGCCCCTCCGACTATCGCCCAAGCCATGAGAATTGGAACTTTTTATGAAAATTAAAATTGGGCCCCCCTGATACCCCTTTGAAATATATCGAATTAAAAAATGAGCCCACTTGTCCCGATGAAGGTTATGGGAACCGAAAACTTTAAAATTTGGGAAAAGTTGGGCGCCATTACACATGACAATTTTTTCTGGATAAGGGTTTTTTTGAATTTAAAAAATTTTGTATAAAATTTTTTAAAATAATTTGTTTTGAGGTGAAAATTTTTACAATTTTTGACCAAAACCCTAGGATTATATGAAAAGAAGAAGGAGCTGAGCTCTGTGAAAAATAGGATTAATGATAGAAGGGGAAAGGGGCTAAACTCTGGATATATTTGGGGTTTTATATATAGGGGAGAAACTGAGCCGTGATATATAGGGTTAAAATTATAGAAAGGGGAGGACTGAGCTCTGGGGATATAAAAGGGTTTTATGATAGAGGGGGAGGGGCTGACCTGTGATATATAATTTGGGTTTTTATGATAGAGGGAGAGGAGCTAGGTTTTTGTGATATATAGGGTTATATGATAGAAGAAAGCTGAGCTCCTTGATATATAGATTATAATAGAAGGGGGAAGCTGAGCTCTGTGATAAAATAAGTTAAATGATAGAGGAGAGGGCTTGGGTCTGTATAAAAAGGGTTATATGAAAAGAGGGGGGAAAGGGGCTTTAGCTCTGGTATATAAAAGGGTTTTAAAGAAGAGAAAAGGAGCGAGCTCTGTTTAATATTGGTTTAATGATAGAGGAGCTTTACTCTGGGGTAAAATAGGGTTTTTAAAAAAGGGAAGAAGCTGAGCCCTGGGATATTTTGGGTTATATGATAGAGGAGCTGAACTCGTGATATTTTAGGGTTTTATAAATAGAGGGAAGAACTGAGCTCTGGATATATAGGGTTTTAAGACAGAGGAGAGAAGCTGAACTCTGTGGGTAATTTAGGGTTTTTAAAGATTAAGGAAGGACTGAGCTCTTGATATATAAAGGGGTTAAATGATGAGGAGCGAGTTCTGATAAATTTGGGGGTTTTTGTTTATAGAGGAGAAGGAACTGAGCTCTGTTAAAGTAGGGGTTTTTAGATAGAAGCTTTAGGTCTGTGATATATAGGGTTATATGATAGAGAAGAGGGCTGAGCTCTTTATAATAGGGTTTTTTATGATAGAGGGAGAGAAACTGAGCTCTGTGATATAAAAGGGTTTTATTATAAAGGAGAGGGGGCGAGCTCGTGATATATGGGTTAAATGATAAGGAGCTGAGTTCTGATATATAGGGTTATGTGATAGAGGAGAAAGGGGCTGACCTGGATACATATGGTTTTTTTGAAGGGGGGGAGAACTGAGCTTTTGTGATAATAGGGTTTAACGATAAGGAGAGAAGCTGGGGGCGCTGTATATATAGGGGTTTTATGATAGAGGGGAGGGGCGAACTCTGTTTATATATAGGGGGTTTTAAGGGTAGAGGGAAGAAACTGAGCTCTTGATAAAATAGGGTTTTTAAAGATAAGGAGAGGAGCTGAGGGTTTTGTGATATATAGGGTTATATGTAGAGAGAGGGTAAGCTGAGCTTTTGTTATATAAAGGGTTTAAAGAAAAAAGGATAGGAGCTGACTCTGTGATAAAAGGGTTAAAGAAAGAGGGGAGGACTGAGCTTTTGTGAAAATAGGGTTATAAAAAAAAAGGAGAGAACCCGAGCCCTGTGTATATAGGTTATATGAAAGTGGAAGGGAACTTTAGCCTGTGAAAATATAGGGGTTTTTAAGAAAAGGGGGGGAAGCTTACTCCCGTGATATAAAGGGGGTTTATATGATTAAAAAGAAGCTGAGCTCTGTGAAATTTTAGGGTTTAAAAGATAGAGGAGAGAAAACTGAGCCTGTGATATATACTTAAATGATAGAGGAGGAAGCTGAGCTCCTGTGAAATATAAAATTTTATGATTTGAGGAAGAAACTGAGCTCTGTGATATAAGGTTATATGATAAAGGAGGGAAGCGAGCTCTGTGAAAATTTTTGGGAAAAAGATAGAGGGAGAATCTGAGCTTTTGTGATATAATAGGGTTTTTATGATTTGAGGAAAACTGCCCTGTTAAAATAGGGTTTATGAAAAGGAAGAGGAGCTTAGCTCTGGATTAATTTGGGTTTTTATGAAGAGGAGAGGATAAGCTCTGTGATATATAGGGGTTTTAAAAAAAGGAAGAAAGGGGAGCCCCTGTGTTTTAAAAAGGGTTAAAAATTAAAAGAGGAGAGGATCTGACTCTGGATATATAGGGTTATAAAGATAGAGGGAGAGGGGCTTTACTCTTTGATAAACCCGGGTTATATGATAGAGGGAAGGAGCGAGCTCTGTGGGTATATAGGGTTATTAAAGATAGGGGAGAAACTTTACCGTGAAAAATAGGGTTTTTGATAGACGGAGAACTGACCCCTGTGAAATAAAGAGTTATATATAGAGGGAAGAAGCTGGCTCTGTGATTAAAGGGTTATATGATAGAGGAAAAAAAGCTGAGCTCTGTTGTATAGGGTTATAGGGTAGAGGGGAGAACCCGAGCTCTGGGGATACATAGGGTTTTTATGATAGAGGGGGAAAATCGGCGCTCTTTTAAAATAAGGGTTTAAAATGATAGGGAGAGGAATGTGGGTCTGTGATATATAAGGGGGTTTTTTTCGATTTGAGGAGGGGAAGCTGACCCCCGGTGAATACAGGGGTTTTATGATAGAGGAAATAAAAAGAGCCTGTAAAATAAGGGGAAAATGATAGAAGGGGAAAGGGGCTACTCTGTTATATAAGGGTTTAAAATTTTAAAAGGGGAGAAAACGAGCTCTGTGATTTTAAAAAGGGGTTTTAAAAGATAGAGGAAGGGGGGGTGAGCTTTAGGATAAAAAGGGTTAAAATGATAGAGGGGAGGACGACTCGTGAAAAATTTTTAGGGTTATAAGATAAGGGGAGAATCAGCACAGGAGACGCCAAAGGTCCCTTTCCCCAGTCTATGTTCACACCCATGATCCGATCTGGTAATCCCATGTACCAGAACATACCGAGGTACATGCACTGGTCCATGGTCGCGCCTAGTCCTCTGCCCCAGCTGGTTACATACCTCGCCCTCAATCCCCACCCATGTCTTTCCTGTTTTTTAAAACTCCCCCGCTCCTCTTAAAGGCCGCATGCCCGGGTCCCCAAAAGGGGGCAAAGCTCCATCTCTTTATGATTTAAAGGGCCATCGCACATCACCCACTTGTTGCATGACCAACCATAGGTATAACACAGTATTGCTTGGACACCCCCGATACAGTTTGTTTAAAAGGGGGGGTCCCCACTTTTAAGGGTTTTCTTTTTTATGTTAAAGATCTTGCAAAATCCAGTCACTTTGCAATATGTGTCTATTAACAGTGTCCTACCTATTCTGAGATATCCCCTCTTGTATGGGCTGCATCAGCTCCTCAGGTCGCTGTAGCTACAGGCCTGTTTGATCTATCCTGATAGGCTGCCAGCACTGGTTGCTATAGCTACAGACCTGGCTTCTACTGCGGCCTAGTGGAAGCCAGTAAACACGCCCCTGAATTCAAAATGAAACCAAGAAACAGGACTGAGGTCAGATGAATTAATGTAGTGAGACAACCCCTTTAACTGGTGCTCGGTATAATAAGTATCACAATTGTAGTACATATACACCTGCACACAAATTATTTTAACAATTTATACATATATCTTTATTCACAAAATCATATCCAGAATTGTCATGTGTAATGGCTTTGGAGGATAGGGAGGAATGGCGCCATTCCTCACTATCACCCAAAGCCATGAGCAATTGGAACATTTCATGAAAATTACTTGCGCCCTGATACACTTTGAAATATATTGAGTAATGCAATGAGCGACTTGTCTGATGAAGGTCCAATGGGAACCGAAAACATTTACATGGAACGAGTTGGTCGCCATTATACATGACAATCCTGATTTTGTGAATAAAGATTTATGTATAAATTGTTACAATAATTTGTGTGCAGGTGTATATGTACTACAATTGTGACCAACCATAGGATTATATGATAGAAGAGAGGAGCTGAGCTCTGTGATATATAGGGTTATATGATAGAGGAGAGAAGCTGAGCTCTGTGATATATAGGGTTATATGATAGAGGGGAGAAGCTGAGCTCTGTGATATATAGGGTTATATGATAGAGGAGAGAAGCTGAGCTCTGTGATATATAGGGTTATATGATAGACAGGGGCGTTGCTAGGGTCCCAAAACATCCGGGGCCTGGGCCCTTTGTGTTTTGCTCAGTAGAGCTGGGTTCAGATGGAATTTTTCGCGCCACATCGTGAACTGTGGATGTATTTTTACAGAGAAAACCTTCTGTTCCTGTCACTAATTTTCTGCATATTCCACATAGATCCCGTCCATCTCCTCAGCAGTCACTGTACAATGAAAATCAGAGCTGACAAATTTGCTTTTTCAAAACCTCTCACCTCTCTATGACAGTGCAATACCTTATAAATAACAGACACCAAACAATACACCGATACGTGGAGCAAATATACCAGACGAATCATTGTTACTAAAGTAAAAGCTACAAAACCAAGACCCAAAACTATTACTACTTAAAGGGGTTGTCTCACTACAAGGATTGCTGCTTTTTATGTTAAAGATCTTGCAAAAACAAGTCACTTTGCAATATATGTCCATTACCAGTGTCCTACCTATTCCTAGATATCCCCTCTTGTATGGGCTGCATCAGCTCCTCAGGTCACAATAGCTACAGACCTGTTTGATCTCTCCTGATAGGCTGCCAGCAGTGGTTGCTATAGCTACAGACCTATTCGATCTCTCATGATAGGCTGCCAGCGCTGGTCGCTATAGCTACAGACCTAGCTTCTACTACCGCCTAGTAAACCAGTAAACATGTCCCTGAATTCAAAGTAAAACCAAGAAAGCAGGACTGAGGGGAGATGAATCATCGTAGTGAGACAAATTTTGCCCTTTTGCCTTAAAAAATACATCCACAGTTGTGTCTCTAATTAACTCAGATGTTACCAATAAACGTGTTCTTAGACTTCTTAGATGGTGTTCTTAGGCTTCCGAGCTTCTATCTTTTTCCTCCAAACATAACGATGGTCATTATGGCCAAACAGTTCAATTTTAGCTTTGTCAGACCACATGACATGTCTCCAGAAATGTAGGTCTTTGTTCCTGTGCATTTGCAAACATTAATCTGGCTTTTATATGTTTCTTTTGGAGTAATGGCTTCTTCCTGGCAGAGCGGCCTTTCAGCCCATATTGATACAGTACTCGTTTCACTGTGGATAATGACACAATCTTACCAGCTTCCACCAGCATCTTCACAAGGTCTTTTGCTTTTGTTCTTGGGTTGATATGCACATGTCGGAACAAAGCACGTTCATCTCTGAGACACAGAACCCGTCTCCTTCCTGAGCAGTATGATGGCTGGACATTCCCATCTTGTTTGTACTTGCATATAATTGTTTGTACAGATGAACGAGGCACCTTCAGGTATCTGGAAATTGTACCCAAGGATGAACAAGTCCACAATTCTCTTCCTGATATCTTGGCTGATTTCTTTAGACTTTCCCATGATGTTACACACAGAAGCAGTGAGTTTTTAGCGTGCCTTAAAAAATACATCCACAGGTGTGTCTTTAACTCAGATGTCACCAATAAACCTATCAGAAGCTTCAAAAGACATGACATCATCATATGGGCGGTCCCAAATTGTTTAAAGGCAGAGTAATCCCAGAGTATGTAAACTTTTGTTTTTGCAGAAAGTACTAAAAATGCCTTTAAAATTCTCCCTCTCATTATTCTGCATTTGGCAAATAGAAATAATTTTGGTTACTAATTGGCCAAAAACGGGGAAGGTTTATTCTGATTTTATGTCAGATAAAGAGAAAAACGTGTAGATGGGGCTTTTTTATAAAGTGGATGGAAACTTCTGGCTTCAACTGTATATGTATACCTGAAAAATTTGGGTTAGGGCAGGGTTAGGTTAGATATATATATATCTTATCCCTAACCCTGCCCCAACTCCTACCCTACCCCAACTCCAATCCTAACCCTACCCCAACCCTGACCCTACTCCAACCCTAACTTATCCCAGCTCCAACCATATCCCAACTCCAACTGTAACCTGGGGATTACACATCACGGGCAGTAACACTAAGGCTATGTTCACACTAAGGCTATGTACAGTACGCGCCACAGTACATCGTGTCCTTTTGGAGCTCGTACTAATACGCGCGTACTCCCGCGCAGCCCGCCGGCCCCATTGACATTCATTACTCGTGGCGCGTATTCGCCGCAAATAATTAACATGTCACTTATCTCCCCGGGCGTACAATACGCGGGGAGAGGAGGCGTAATCCATAGTTCTATATGAGAACTATGGATTACCGTAATTTCGGCACGCATCTCGCCCATATTAGAGCGCAAATACGCGGCGAAATGCGTGCCGAAATTACGCCGTGTGAACATACCCTAAATGGGACAGTACGGGGGTTAAACATCATGGGCAGCAACAGCACGAGAGACAGTACGGGGGTTAAACATTATGGGGAGCAGAGTGGATTTTCGGCTAAATAACAAACTGGTGTTGAGGTGTACGCTAGAGCTTTTAATCCAAGATGGCGTCTGCCCCATGTGCTGGTGCCCCTTGCCTTTCACAATCTCTGTCTGCCTTCTCCAGGGAAAGTGGAGAGCCGGTCTTTCTGCATCAAGACCTTGTAAATCCCTGCTTGCTGTATCTAAGCTCTTGTGGGCCACATAAAATGACTTGGCGGGTTGGATATGGCCCGCAGGCCTTGAGTTTTATACTTGTTGTATAGTATAAGGTGCATATACCTGATAAAAAAATAAGAGATTAAAAAACGAATATGGGAATTTTGTATTTTTGCTTTTTTAGGAAATACCGATATTTCCCATGATACGTGTCTGTATTGACAAATTTTTCAGGTCCCCTCTAAACATCTAATATTTCTCTTTCAGCAAAAACCCAGGGACGAATCAGGGCGATACAGCAGATCATACACTTCAACCAGCACCCTGGGTGCAGAACTCCGCAGGGGGCGAAGACGTCCCTCCTCCACCCTTCAGGTTCCTCCCTGGAGACCTGGCGAGAGGGCGCGATCACCAGATTATGACAGCATGCAGAGACCAACCACGCTCCCCCTGTGGATCCCTCCACGCATCTCCATTACTCAAGTGGATTCTGACAGGTAGGCGATGGACGGCTGGTTTACCTATAACTATTGAAATTTCTCGAAATTATAAAGGTATATGTGGTTTTGAGCAAAAAATTCTCAAAAAGTCTTCTGCTCCTGTGCTGAATGTAGAGAACTGGAGTCAGGGAAACCCCATTCTCGCCATCAGGACTTCCCATTGATCACCAGTCCGATGCTCCAGTTGGAGACTTCTTGAATGGGGATTCCGGCCAGAATTTTTTAATTGACTGTTGCTAACTGCATAAATCAAGCTGGTAACAACAATATTGGAACAGGGTTGCTGGAGATAGAGAAGAGAATGCTTCTGGGAGAGAGTTGGTAGCATGATTTGGTTAGGCACACTGCTGGGGAGCTTACCACTTGGCCCAAGGGACTGTCCACCAGGAACTCAGCATTGTGGGCTAAGGCTCGGTTCACATCTCAGTCAGAGAGTCTAGTCATAGTTTCTGTCATCAAGGTTTTTCCTGATCTATTGCATGAAGGACACATGGACCACAGTGGGGTCCATCGGGTTCCATCATGGTGTCCATCATTTTACCAGAAAAAATTAATGGAATCCACTTTTGATGGAATCTGCAATGGGGGCTCCGATGTGACCATAGCCTAAGAGTTACGTAACTTACTTTCAGATCCTATTCCTAGACGTTTTGTGGACACTCCTCTTATTCCATCTTGGAAGAACTTTAACCATAGCTCTATGGTGCTCAGCTTTCCCCACTGAATATTGGGTGCAGTAGCACTGACCACAGCCACTATCTTTAGACAGAAACCACATATTTCCAGGACCAATACATACATGCATCCAGTAGGAAGTTACCAACAGTCCCAAATTTGTTCCTTTAACAGCTGTTGTGGGCAAAACTCGCGTAAAGCTTTTTATAGTAAGGAGAATATGCAAGGAATATTGAGAAACAAATGTACACTTTAGCAAACCCCATCCCACTGTAAACTATGCAGAACCAAACTCCACTTTAGACAGGACAAACCCCGAAAAAACTACGCCCTGTCAAGGCTGAAAATCCCCTCGAAAAAAAGTTGATTACTATTGGGAAGTCATAAAGACTGATTTTTCATACACTGGTTCTAATGGAAAGCTCCCTGGAACAAGATGAGCCACATGTAGCCTCCTGCTGAGCCTCATCCAGTTTTTCTTAAAGAGTTGTAAGATTGGCATAAATAAAGCCCAAAAAACGTAAGTTTCTGCTTTTTACAAAATTTGCCATTTCGAATTCCAGAAAACCTGATGACCATAGTGTGAAAAATTCTCTCCTAGGAGTTTATGTGGCCTACTGAGTACTGAGAAGGCCAACACCACATCCTGTGCTTGGAGCTTGTGAGATGAAGTAGTGATCATAGCGGCCAGGGCTTATGTTGGCGATGCACATAAGATATTTGGTGACTTGTATAAAGTGTTCCAGGGATTGGCCGATGATCTTATGTGTATGAGGGCCTCCTGACTCTCTCCTGGTGGCTTGTTATAGGAATCAGTCATGATGGATAAGGAATATTCCTCTAATCTAGACGTGCACTTGGTAGGGTGTGGGGGCTAAAACTGCCCAAAACCGGCACTGGATTGCCTCCTAACTGACTGGGAATGGCCCCAAAATAGAAGAGTCCACCCATTTTTGGGGTGGGTTTTAAACAAACTACACCTCTTTGTGGGCTGTTGAGTGTCACCACTAACCCTTTGGCAGGCCCCATGGAGCCACATGTTGGGCAGGCTTGCTCTAACCCCACTAAAATAAACAGGCAAGCTAGACCAAGCTGAGCATGCATGTTTATGCTGGAGTCCAACAGCTTGCGTCAGTACTTATGTAATGTGTTCTTCTATTGAAGATGACCATTGTACTCAGCTAAAGGGCATAAGATAAGATACATTGCGATATATTTACTATGGGGGCTGCCCCACTATTTTGTCACAATTTGGCCTTTGGAAACTGGCCTTGCACCACATTCATACTTTTTAGACTTTTTTGCACTATTCTTCTCTGAGGTGTGACCTAGAGGGGGGTGTGGGAAGGGGGCTTAACCAAATTTTGGAGAGATTATTAGCATAATCTAAGGCAATAAATGGGTGGTATAAAATCAGACAAAGATGAACCAAAGTTATCATGCAGTATGAGCCACTGTGGTAAATTTGGCAAATTTTCAGAGCCTCTGGTCTAAGTATTAGTAAATCTATCCCATTTGCTCTTGGCATTAGATGGCTCTAATGCGCTCTCGTCCCATGTAGTGAATGTCTCTCTGAGCTCGTCCCTATGCACCATTGCGAATATTTTGTCTTCAGCACCATTTATATAATAATCAATATGGTAACAACTTGCCTGGGTCATAGTGGAGGCAGCAGACATTGGATGACTTGGCTTATACTTGCATGATGCTGCTGTACATTTAGATGGAAATATTACATCTGCGTCCCCTGATATATTTCATCCTGCTGTGAAGATTTACACAAAGGGAAGAATTTATTTAGACTGGAGTTTTAGAACACATAGTCAGTAGCACCTGTGGCTGTCCGTGCGCCACAAATCCCATCAGAGCTGGTGTAGATTTCCACTAAAATTGATGCCATTTTCTATTGAATCTGTTGGCCTGCAAAGGCTCCCCTCCCACTAAGCACCAGCCACTTTGTAAAGTGCTGAGAGGGCCACAACAATGGCAAAAAGTTAAAAAAAAATTTGTGCAAAATGTTGCCCACAATTTTGAACTTTTTGTGCAGCAAAAGCTTTTTTTTTTTTTTTTTTTTTTATGTATTATGTTTATCATGGTTAGAATTAGTGTTGTGCTTCAGACTGGGGTTTATATCAAATTCAGTCACGAACCGCAGCAATCAAAGGGTTAAGCGTCGGGGAGCAGAGGATTCCCCCACTAATCCGGCGCTTGCAGAGGCTGCGCTGGGAACAGGGCTGTGAAGTTCTCAGTGCTGATGCAGCGCCAGGAACCACAAACCCCGATGTCTGCAGTGACAATAAAAGACGTCGCTGCAGATGAACGACCTGAAATGCTTTTCATATTTTTTTTATTTTTTTAGGTTTTTAAAACGTTTAGAATTTTTATAACATTTAGTTTTCGTTTCCTGATGGTACTTGACTACTATGGGGCGCAATTGCTTGTACACTGCTCTTCAATAGTAATATATCGCTGAAAAGTGTACAATTATGGATCTCCCATTGCACCCTACCTTAGATGACAGCCCTGGAAGTTAGGCCCCTGGCTGTCATGACAAGCGGTCAGCACCCCACAATCATGTCATTGGGGACTGACTGGGGCAGCAGAAAAGAGGGCTGCACTATTTTATAAAGACTTAGGGTGACATGTCCCATTAGGGCTGCACCATTTTGTGGTGTATTTTACACCAAAAACTATTGGTACCGAATTCTCTATATAAATGTAAACTGTCGTACACGTAAACTAGATGCATTTGACACTTTTGAATGCGCCTAAAGTAGGCGCATCAAATATGCTAGGAATAATATGCTATGTGCCTACATTTAATGCATCTAAATTAGACGCATTAAATATGCTATACAAGGAATACCAGACGCCAGATTTTTGACAGGTTTATTTATTCTGGCGCATTATACACTCATTTAGGCTATGTCTATATGGCATAAGTTAAAATACCGTCGGAAATCCATGCACTTGTGCAAAAAACTTAGTCGGTTTTCAGATTTCGGCCAGCCCAGTACATAGAAGTGTACTGGGATCCACTGGAAGATAGAATGTGTTCTATGTTTCGGGGGTTTAAAAATCTGACAATAGAAATTCCATGCTGTGTAGACTATAGCTCGGATTTTCTATTGCGCTCTATGGGGCATGGGTCACAGTCGGATTCTCTGCAAATTCTAAATACTGAATCTGACGAAAATCCAACTAGAAACCAGCGCCGCGTAGACATGGCCTTAGATGCCGCAGTTCTATTGTCTGCAGCATCTAAGTGGTTAGATAGCCAGGATGGGAGATATCGCCAACCCTGCGTTTAATGTCGGGTATCAGCAGTAATTAACAGCAGGCACTCGCCGGGTATGACGCCCACTCCTTACTGACATCATAATGTACAGTGACGACATATGTCAAAGTTTCATAGGATGCATGAATGAAATAATGCTGCTTTGCTCTGTCTCTTCCTGGTCAAGCTGTCTCTAATTAGCATATGAGCTCCATGTATTCAGACCTCTCTGTTTATCAGTCTAGATTAAATAAATTACCTTCTCTGAGGTCCAGAGAAGCTTCTGAGCTAATGTAGAGTAACAGTAGAGTAATTAGTCTTTTGTCTGAAAGATCAGATAACACACAAGCTCTCACTGTCAGCCCTGACCTGTGTGATGAGGTCACGCCCTGCTATCAGATAGAACAAACAGCAGGGGAGAAGGAGTACACAGGTCGGTCACTTGAGGAACCAGAGAGAGCACAGAAGGTGATAAAATTACTTGTAGCTCCTTAACAAAAAAAGATGAACAAAGCAATATATTTGGAAAACGTCTTCATTTAGTGTTTCCTACATGTTGAAAGCTAATCTTTGTAGTGAGACAACCCCTTTAATATTCATATGCTAATTTCCAGTCACATGATTGAATTTCTGTGATGTGATTGGTTTTATTTGATGTGATTATCTTATGGGCTCCCGCGCAGCGGCGCTGTTGCCCCATAGTCTGCTATTGATTTTATACTCGCTGAGTTTGCTTTGTAATACAATGTAAAATGAGCAATGAAATAAGTTTGCATTAGGTCTTAATTAAAAGTTTCCTACTGTTTGCCGTCTGCAGCTCTCTGCGGCCTCCATGGTAACAGACACATAAACCCGCTCTAGTCTCATCCCGTAGTTCTACTTTCCTCCATCTGTTCCTAAGTTTCTGCTTACAGACATGATTCAGTAGATTATCAGGAATAGGAGACAGATGGGAGAAAGCATGACCAGACTACACAGGAGGTGTCCTCTGTCACCATGGAGACGCATAGGTCTGCATAGGAGCTGTGTAACCCAAACGATAAGCACATTTTTAATCAAGACCTAATGCAAAGTTGCTTCAAACCCTCCTTCCTGACCAAGCATATTTTCCTTTTCCTTAGCAGACGCAACTTGAATGCTATAGCGCTTTTTCGAAGCTCGGTTATAACAATAATTGTTTGGCCTTTTTTCTGTGATAGACCTTTACTTTTATGTAATTTTAACATTAGGAGGTACATGAATGAAAACTGTCTAGGCCTAAGACTATGTTCACACGGCGTAATTGCGTCGCGTACAGTACGGTCGCAATTACGGCGGGTGATTGGGGAGTTGCGATGATCAGCGCGTACTCCCGTGGCGCGGGAGGGCCGGCAACCCACCTGCTCCATTGACATTCATTACTCGCGGCGCGTATTCACCGCAAGTAATTGACATGTCACTTGTCTTCCCGCACGCACAATAAGATCAATGAGAACTATGGATTACCGTAATTTCGGCGCGCATCTCGCCCGTATTAGAACGCAAATACGCAGTGAAATGCGAGCTGAAATTACCCCGTGTGAACATACCCTAAGGCTATGTTCACAAGCCATAATTGCGGGGCGTAATTACGGCCCGCAATTATGTCGGGACTTCGGGAGCTCACGCCGACTCCCGCGATGCGAGGGGGGCGGGGGGAGGCGGAGGCCCACTGACCCCATAGACATTCATTACTAGCGGCACATATTCGCCGCTAGTAATTGACGTCGCTTATCTCCCCCCGCGGCGTATTGTGCGAGCGGGGAGAGGAGACGTAATCCATAGTTCTCTATGAGAACTGCCGATTACCGTAATGATTGAGACGTATCTCGCCCCGTATTGAGCGCAGTACGGCGCAAAATATGTGCCGAAATACGTCCCAATTTAAGCCGTGTGAACATAGCCTAAGGCTTTCTCTGTTGCCCATAGCCACCAATCAGAACCCATAGTAACCAATCAGATCCCTTAGCAACCAACCAGAGCTCCCCTTTCATTTCATATAGTGCTCTGAAAATTAAAAGGGGCGCTCTGATTGGTTGTTATGGGTTCTTATTGGTGGCTATGGGCTCTGATTGGTTGTTATGGGCTCTGATTGGTGGCTATGGGCTCGATTGGTTGTATGGGTCTGATTGGTGCTATGGGCTCCCGATTGGTTGTTATGGGTTCTGATTGGTTGTTATGGGTTCTGATTGATGGCTAGAGCTGTGATTGGTTTCTATGAGCAGTGATTGGTTGTTTTGGGCTGTGATTGGTTAATCTGGGCTCTGATTGGTTCATACAAGCTTTGATTGGTTGCTATGAGCTGTGATTGGTTGCTATGAGCTGTGATTGGTTGCTATGGGCTCTGATTGGTTGCTATGGCTCTGATTGGTTGCTATGGGCTCTGATTAGTTGCTATGGGCAACAGAGAAAGTCTTAGACCTAGACAGTTGTCATACGATGTCCCCTTAGATTTTTGTGTTTTTTCAATAATATGAGGGAAAATGAAGGTGACTTCAGGTATCATACTGGATGTCAGTTGTGATTTGAGTTGTATTGAAAGGCTGTTCCCACAACCGACATTTATCACTTATCCATAGGATAGACCAGTGGTCTGCAAACTGCGGCTCTCCAGCTGTTGGGAAAACTACAACTCCCATCATGCCCACTGACATAGATTATATAAATGCATGATGGGAGTTGTGGTTGTAGCTGGAGAGCCACATTTTGCAGACCACTGGGATAGGTGATAAATGTCTCCTTGCAGGGGGTCCTGCTATTGATCACTAGAATAAGGGCTCCCAGGTCCTCTGTTACTCTTCAGAGTAATCAAGCACTGAGGAGCAGTTTTCATGGAGTGGGAACCAGACAAGCCAGCGGCCACCACTCTAGTTGAATGCTATGGGACTGTCGTGACTACTTTACTATCTTCATCAATCCCATAGCCTTTTAATGGAGGCATACTAGTGATTACTGAGGGTCCTGATACTGAGACCTCCAGTAATCAGACATTTACCTGGGCGGTAGGTCATAAATGTCATTTTTGGCAATATCCTTTTAAATAGTTGATAGTGTCCCTGGTGAACTAGTGTGGCTTAGTTGTTAATTCTTTCAACCTGGGTGGCAATAGCCCTGGAGGTATAGAATAGTGAAGGATTAATAACAGCCTTCCTAGTGGTCAAGGGTAGTATTTTTCCTTGCCAATCCTTAAAGGGGTTTTGCCACGATCTAATGTTGATGTGGGATCCTCCAAAATGAGTATTTAATCACTTTTCTAAATATATGTCATTAAAAAAAAGTGAAGCTTGTGAGATCTACAGCCTTCCTTACATGCCCTTAGTTTACCAACAGTTTACATTAGACACGACCAGGAGCTGATCTGGCGCGCTTGCGTTGTTTGCACTTCTTATCTGATGGCAGGGAACATGAACGAGCTTTGAAGGGACTGGGGAGAAAAGATCCTATGTCTTTTGTATAGAGAATCCACTGGTTGTAATGTAATTATCTGAATAAACATGCAGACACTCCCTGCTCAGGCCCCCCCACCATCAGTTTGTGAACAAATGAAAGAATGCTGCCAGCTCAGAGCTTATCTTCTGTCCTGTGCACAATACAGTTATCCCCTGTGGATTAGCCAAACAATGTTTACTCAACTACAGAGACTGAATATCAGGAGCGTGCATGGGAGGTGGAGTAATGACATCACAGAGGAGGTACTTGTTTTTTTAAACACAGAAACACAAAGCCCGTTTTTCAAGCTTCAAGAGGGGAGTTTCAGCCTGTTAGGAAAGGAACTTACTTGTTGGCAAAACCCCTTTAAGTATACCCATTGGTCTTGTTTTCAGGGTTTCCTTAGCATTGAATGGGGCAGTGCATCAACCTCAAATTATGACCTTTTGTGAGGCACATTGCTCTAGACCAGACCTGCACAACTTGGCTGGAGGTGGGGGCAAAAACTGCCTGGGAACACCCCAAAACTGACAAGAAACACCCTCTAAACCACATGGGGACACCCCCCCAGATTGACAGGAAACAACCTGCAGATCGCATAGGAACATCCCCATACTGGTTAACTACACCCCAAACCATCCAGGAACGCCACCTGCATAGCCCATTTTGGGGCAGTGTTTGTGCCCATTTGCAGGTCATAGGCCACCATAAATCCTTTAGGCAGGCCCACTCTAGTCTATCAGGGATTATGGCATAAACCCATTGACCACTTTATTCCTCCAGGGTTATTACCACCACTAATTCTGAAGACTTTAACTGTCAGAATCCATGATCTATTGTAGTGGTGGACTCAGGGTAGCGCAGGGGTTTATGGTCAAATCCCTCGTGGCATAGGGTAGTGAAAAAGAAAAATTCCTGGTGTCCAATGGCTTGAGGTGCCCATACATCTTAAATACGTGTTGGTTGAACATTGATTTGGCTGACAGCCATTCCTCCTGACTCCCTCATACACATGCACGCTCAGTTTGGCTGATCGTGCATGTGTTCTTAATAAGAGATTAGAGAAAACTGCTACAAGACACCATTGCTAGTGGCTTAGCTCTCCCAAAAGGATCAGGCATTGAAACTCACCATTATATGTTGGTAAAGAATGGGAAGGTCCACATGCACATCACATAGTTGGCCGGTCTTGCCGAAATCATCAGGTTGTGCACAGGGCCGGGACGATGGGTAGGTGAAGGTAGGCGAACGCCTAGCACGCTACTTCATCCCAGGCAGAAAAGGGAACACAAGATGGCACGGAGTGGGCTGAATTTTCCATTTGGTGAGCGCTTTGTGACTTATTTGCGTAGGGCACCAGAATACCTTGTCCCAGCCCTGGTTGTGCAGACTATTATCTATAGGGCCATTCACGTGGCATTATGGACTACGTCGGGGTATCACACTTTTGAGTGCCTTAGGAGAAACGTATACCGCCAGGAAATAGAGCAAACGTAGACCACCTAGGATTCCATTTGCTCTATTGATCACTATGGGACGATGGCAGCTACATCACGGTATCCAATGGGGTACCTTCATCTATAGTCCTTTGACAGAAACCTTGGGACTTAGTCCATAATGCCATGTGCATGATCCCTAATGTGCATGAAGGGGTTTTACTCACCTCCCCAGACTATAGCGCTGTCCCCGCTGCCTCCAACACATCATTTTATCCCTTTTGCAGGGGTTTATGTGCCGGCATAAAGAAGAGATGAAAAGCAAAAGAGCATTTAGTGCAAATGAGATGTTTCGAAGATTACTTTCATTTAACATAATCTCAATGCTCAGAGATGTGACAGGAAGAGATAAGAAAAGGGAAGAGGTCAAGAGCTGAATAACATGCATCCAGTTTACATAGATGGTTTCAAGGCTGGCAGGATTTAATGGGGCAGATCCGTCCTATTGGTGTACATTATAGACGAGAAATCCTCCCACACTATACACTTCATTATGTCTTTTAGTCATTTTTCCTGCTTGCGGCTTCTGTAAAATGCTTATGTTATCACTTCAGAGCTCTGCCGTATCCTGTACACGGGGAGATGAATATATAGAGGGATCGTAAACTAGAGAATTTCCTAATTGTTATGTTACTATTCATAGACGCATTACAGTATATGGGTGGGATGGCAGCCAACATAGCAGCTAATAGAGAGTAATCATTTCAGCATGTGGACCCACTAAGGCAGGAGTTCCAAATCAGGGGTCCACAGAATGTTTTAAAGGGTTCTATGACTTTGATTTGCTTTATTCTACATTAATTATGTGTTTTGGAAAGTTTTTAGAAGTGTCTGCACCTTGACAGACAAAAGGAGCATGGGTTTGCACAAAGGGGGCATAGCTTACATTTTTTTCGGCACAATCTAAGCCACACGTGTCAAACTGCGGCCCTCCAGCTGTTGGGAAACTACAACTCCCATGATGCATTTATATAATCTATAACAGGGGGCATGATGGGAGTTGTAGTTTCCCAACAGCTGGAGGGCCACCGTTTGACCCCCCTGATCTAAGCCAACTATTTAATGGTGTACAGTTAGACAGAAGTGTCTATACATTTTTAGGCTGTCTAAGTCAGGCTCAGACTGGCCTAGAGGGGAACAGGGGGAAATGCTGGTGGGCCCCTGAGCATGGCAGACCTGCATTTAAAAAAAATATGCATATACATGCTTGGGAGAGGCAAAAAGCCAGAGAGAAAGAGGCATAAAGCCGGAGGCAGCGTATAAGAGTCATGGACAGTAACAGTTGGGTGGGTCTCCAGAATCAAATCCACTGGTGGGCCCCAAGAGTAAACTCTACAGGTGGGCCCTCAGAATGAAAGTTTTGACATATCTAAAGCTCAGATTACAGCTACTCATATGAATAGGGGTAGCATGGAGGACATTATACAGCAGTAAGGAGCAGTGTAGCTGTGAGTCAAGTACTAAGTGTGACCCAAAGCTAGAAACTATAAGCCCTGTCCAAAATAAACAGATGGTCAAATCACTAACTGTTTAGCATACAGCAGCAGGAGATTGACCCAAGGCTAGAAACTATAGGCCCTGTCCGAACTATGCACATGGTCCAGCCAATAAGTGTTGGGCAGATGGCAGTAGTGTGATCTAAAGCTAGAAACTGTAAGCCCTGTCCGAACTATGCACATGACAAAGCCACTAAGTTTTGGGCAGATGACAGTAGTGTGACCCAAAGCTAGAAACTATAAGCCCTGTCAAACTGTGCACATAGCCCAGCCAATAAGTGCTGAAAATACAGCAGTAATGAGACTCAAAGCTAAAAAAAAACTATAAGCCCTGTCCGAAGTGTTGAGCATACGACAGTAGCATGACCAAAAGCTAGAAACTTTAAGTCTTGTCTGAACTATAAACATGGTCCAGTCAATAAGTGGGGGCTGATGGCAGTAGTATGATCCACAGCTAGAAACTTTAAGCCTTGTCCGAACTAAACACATAGTCCAGCCAATAGTGTTGGTCATATGGTAGTGGTGGGACACAAAATTGGAATCCATAAGCCCTGTCTGAGCTACACACATGGTCCAGCCATTAAAGGAGTTGTCTCCCCACAGGGTTTCAAAGAAATGCATGAAAGAAATCTCGTCACTTTCCTGGTTCAGACTAATTTGCAAAAGCTCCATGCTTGTACAGCTTCGTGTCTTTCAGATGCTAATTAGATTTTGATTAGCTTCTCAAACTACTTGCAGGACTTTTTTATCTTATCCCCAAAACAAAAGCCCTAATTACAGAGCTGTTTACTTGAGATAAATCAAGCTTTTAACTGTCTGGCAGCCCCAGGACACTGACTGACACTGCTGACCTGTTGGGGATGACTCACTCTCTGTTATCTCATTGAACAAACAGCCCAGGAGATTTGTTTACAGGTCAGTTACTGAGGGGAAATGAAATAGCCAAGGAGGTAATAAATTCACTTTTTATCTCTTTAGGAAAACAGAGGGAAAAATGCAATATAATTTTGGGAAACTGTCTTTAGTTTGTGTTCCCTACAGTTTGAAAGCTATTATTTGTAGCGAGACAACCCCTTTAAGTGTTGGGCAGGTTGCAGTAGTGTGACCCAAAGCTAGAAACTATAGACTCTTTCCAAGCTATACACATGGTCCAGCAATTAAAAGAGTGTTATCGTATGAGCTGCTTGTGCTGTTCAGCTAATTTTCTCCGATTGAGTTTGAAATCCAGGGGCGTGTCTCTCCTCTCAGCAGGCTTGTCTCTCCTCCCAGGAGGCGTGTCTCTCCTGTCAGCAGGTATGTCTCTCCTCCCAGGAGGTGTGTCTCTCCTGGCAGGTGGGGTGTCTCTCCTCGCAGGAGGCGTGTCTCTCCTCCCAGGAGGAGTGTCTCCCCTCACTGAAGATCTGTGACATCATCATTTTGTTTGAAGTAGGGATGCAGAAGGTTGTCTGGATATAACAGCTCTGTAGCCTCCTGCATGCTTATGTCTGCAGCCTTGAGGCTCCAAACTCCAGCAAGCACCTGTCATATGTCTTAGTTTACACACAACTGAAAGCCAGCAGCTGTTACTTCTAGTGGTGTTCACCCAAATTGTACTGACAACAGGCAGAGATCTTTATTCAACTACAAGGACAAATGTCAGCTTCAAGTAAAAGTTTCTCTGCTTGCTGTCAAGTTTGACATGTGAGTAAAAACCCAGGGGGAGGGGGAAGAAGCAATCAGCTTTGAGAAAGCCCCTGTAAATCTGTAACTAATGTGGGCTGGTAGAGCGGGTGGTAGAGTATTGCTTTTAAAAACGAAGGGGTTTTTGGAGTTCTGTCCCTCACGGGGTAATTTTCCCCCCCCCCTAAATTCTACACATATGAGAGAGCCCCAAAAATATTTTTGGGTAAAATCTCTATAATGATAATATACAAAACCCATAGCCCCCCAATATCATTCCCCATCCCCCAGAGTATATGCATTGAATCACATATGTTGGAAGTGCTTGGTGTGACTACTGTGAGGACACTATTAGGGAGCTTTGTGTGTGTTTTATGAATAAAATTATAGATCTCTACACACATATTTTCATATATTTACATATGTGTACAATTTCTGAAAGAAAAAAACAAAACAACTGATGGGGCTTGAACTCCTAACCTCTCTCTTGCAGAGCAGATCAGCTAAGCACTGTACTACACAAGCAGCTTATACAGACACAGTGTTGAATCCTTATGTTATACACTACAGATGATGATGTCATAAGGAGGCGGAGCTTGCATTAGATCTGAGGAACAGAACGCCCTCTTTTCCAAGTAGCAGCTTAAGGACTGGATCTGTGAGGAGGTGAATCAACCTCTTGGCAAAAGCCCCTTAAACAGCCAGTAATTGCCCAGCTCATCACCCTAGAGCTGGGAGATGTACATAGACCCAGTAGCCCTTTGGTTTCACTATCGATTTTAACAGCTCAGAGGGGAAAGTAAACACAGAGTGTGCAGGCACCCAAATCACAGTGCAGGGGGCATGGCCGGGGCGTTTCCTGTCTAGGGGCGTATCCCAACAGGCTGAATGAAATGTCAGCCAGCCAATCACAGTGCAGGGGGCGTGTCTAGGGCACGGGAAACGACCAGGGGGCATTCCGAGCAGCAACAGCAGAAAAGAAAACAGATTTACAGAGAAGCTATATCTGCTAAACCAAGTGACAGAGGTTAATGCAACCCTTTACAAAGGCTTTTTTTTATTTCCCATAATTGTAAAGAACCCTTTGTAAATCGAAAACCCCTTTAAAAATGTTTTGGGAATGCAGGTTGAAGTATGAGTAAAACCGTTAGAACCATGATCATCCCCAACAATACAAAAATTAGTCCCGCAAACCCTTGGGATAACAAAATTTAAGTGGTTTCGGGGCGGATAAAAATGAAATTTTCCATTTTCCAAAGCAATAGTTTTGTTGAATTTTTTTCCTAAAAAAGGTCTTAAGCTTTCGGAGAGAAGAATTACAAGTATTAGAATGGGGGGATTATGCTGGGCATTACATGGGCGTTTGGGTACCCATGGGGACAGTGACGGATACAAAAGGTCCACACCTTCCTGCATTAATTGCCCCATTTTAAAACCTTTTTTTGTTTACCCGATCCCGTTTTCTGCTGTCAATTCTTCAAAAAATTTTCTCCAAAGGCCCCGGGTCCTAAAAAACTATGCGAACGCCTTTAAACCCCTCCTTTTTACAAGAAAAATTTCAAATTTTTATTTTTAAAACACTCTCTTGTGAAATGTCGACAAAACATTAAAACTTTGACAAAGGTTTGGGGAATTTTTGCTTAGTGATTTAAACATGGATTGAGATAAACCCGGGTTCAGCACCATGATCATACACAAGCGCAAAGCCATCAGTCACCCACCCACTTATCACAGCGTGGATTCTCGGTAGGAATATACCAGGCTGACATGGAAAACATTAGTTCTCGAAAATTGCCAGTTTTATAGTCCTTCCTTTTCGCAGGATCCTGTGGTGTGGGAATTTCACACGTTCTGTTCACATGAATGGGACAGTTACAGCTTATTCTGCCTCATACGAATCCACCCTAAGAAAAGTAAAATTGTTGCTGACATCTTCTACAGGGACAATATGATGCCTCTATGGTCAACTCATTGTGCCGAAGAGACCCTAGGGTCTTATGAAGTCCCTTAAAAATGTCCTTATTCCAGTGAAGTCCACCCATTAATATATGCACCTTTTTCATGTTTCCGAACAAGGATGTATCAAATTTATAGACTGGTATTAAAGGTGTTGTCTCAATACATGGATTGCTGCTTTTTATGTCTAAGATCTTGGAAAAACACGTCACTTTGCAATATAAGACGATAAACAGTGTCCTACCTATTCCTAGATATCCCCTCTTGTATGGGCTGCATCAGCTTTCCCCAGGTCGCTATAGCTACAGACCTGTTTGATCCCTCATGATAGGCCCGAGCCTGGTTGCTTTTAGCTACAAAACCTGTTTGATCTCTCCTGATAGGCTGCCAGCACTGGTTGCTATAGCTTTGATAGTGCTTCAGTTTATAGTGTGCCACTGTTATTGGAATATGTATGTATACTACAGCCGCACCAGTGTTGCACCTATGTTCATTTTTTTCGATGTGCATAACCATATATTGCTTTTAGTTTGAGGTTGGAGGAGTGGCTGCCTCCATTTTGGTTTGTTGCACTCCACTCTCCTTGACATGGCTTTTTAATCAGTGCAGTGTAACTTGTTAGCTGGTTCCTTCATTCACTGGATTATGGAGGTCTGAATAGGACCCAAACGAGAGGTATCAATAGTGTAGGACTCAATAGTGTAGGACCACCTGCCTTGAGATCCCGTTGAAGTTCGGAGGTGGCTTAAACAGTTTTGATCAAAAGTGTGAACTGAGAATCTCACAAACATTTTTCATGTATCCTAGATAGCAGAAATGCTTTTTTCAAAATTCCTATATCCCCTTTGATAGTGCTTCAGTTTATAGTGTGCCACTGTTATTGGAATATGTATGTATGCTATAGCTACAGACCTGGCTTTTATTGCAGCCTAGTAGAAGCCAGTAAACACGCCCCTGAATTCAAAGTGAAACCAAGAAAACAGGACTGAGGTAAGAGGAATCAATGTAGTGAGATAACCCCTTTAAGCTAATTTGTTCCCGTTTGGTTCTACCTGCACGCTAATGAACTTATGAAAAAATCTGTGTCAGGTAAGTCCCAAACCCAAGTTTTTTTTCTAGCCCTAACACTAACCGAATCTCTAACTCTTACTTGGGGTTAAGATGAGTTTTTTATGGGCTTTTAAGAGTCACCATAACTTCCTACAGTGCTCCAGGTATAGTGGGACCCCCAGCTTGATGTCACTTTTGGTTAGCATAGCTGGAAATGACGCTGGACTACACGTAACATTGCAATGAGAGCCCAGTCGGAGCCTTGAGTCTCATGGAAAGGTAAGTAAAGCCTTAAAAGTCAGGCTACCAGGATGGGATAATGCATATAGGAGAGTAATCAAAGTCAGCCAGTGAATTGTTTGAGAAAGGCAACAATTATAAAAGGTGGTCAGGACAGGCAGTAGATCTCAAACTCAAGGCCTGTGGGCTGAATCTGGCATTCACCCCATTTAATGTGGCCCTCGAAAGCTTACACATAGTGAGCAGGGATGGTAAGGTCCAGACGCACATGGACCGGATCTCCACTTTCTCGGGAGGACACAACCATTGCACCATCACAGGGAGCGGACACCATCTTACATCTCATAACTCTAGTGCACACCTCTACAACCCTCTATTCATTACCACTTACAGGTGGTGGCACAGCTCTGACAGTCATACCCAGGCACCCCAGCCACCCTCACAGACCCTCAAATGACGCTTTGAGTGTAACCATAACGCTGATATAGGTTTCGGTGAAAATGAGTTTAATACCTTTGCAATAGATGGTTAGCAGTGGCCAAACATATAAGACAGGTCAGTAGCAGTAGAAACAGGAACAAAACCCTTTTCAGAAAGCAGGATCCTAATGGATCTTATTTTCTCAGGCAAAGTGATAAGGAAGGGATTTATAAAAACCTGGATCACTTTAGCGTAGGCTGAGGTCAGGAGCATTAAGTAACCCTTTACAATACCAGGAGTCAGAGCATGGGGACCACCCATAACTAGAGTGGCACCATTCAGTGGCGGATGGAAGGAGGACATCGGCCACCTCTATAGGTGAGGCAGCAGCACATCACCTAAATAGATAAGTTGTCAGGAAAAAGTAGGGTTGCACTCTGTAAAAATATAGGTGCTTGTAGAAGTGGTCAGTGGTATGGCTGCCAACACACAGGGTCTGGTATTCGCGGCACACAAAGGAGAATCAAAAGGTTAAAAGGGAAATTTGTATTAGTATACAGCCCAAAACAGGTAACATGGTCCGTATATCGTTGGTTAGGAGATAACTTACCTGCCCTGTCACACCTCAGGTGTTGCTTTGGAAAAAAAACAGCATGGTCTCCTGGCTCATAGTTCACGCACTGTAGACTGGGTCCATATTATCAAGGTAGCTCAGTCCCGAACTTGACCTTTGTCACGTATATTCTGTCTTCCTGTAGACCTGATCTACATGCACCAAGAATGGGAAGTGGACCATGGACTAAGATATCCCACGACTGATTTACTACACTAAATTAGAAATAAGTAAGAGACAACAACTATACAGTGGGAAAAGGACACGGTTTTATTTAGGGTTACAGTTGAGTTTAGCCATAACCGCAATTAATTATTACAGTAATAAACCAACAATGTTTTTAACTATTACTAAACATAAGACAAAAAACAAGACAAAAACTGACAACCAAGTCTGTCCAAATCAAAGAAAGAACGGCGTCTTAGGATGACCACCAATCAGATTACATCTTTAAACCACGAGCAGGTTTATTAATATTTTAGGCCTGGTTTACCCATCACAGAGGTGCAAATGACCCCTATTACAATGGCCATGAATGGCGCCTAACAGGCCCTACTGGTTACAGTGGGTCCATAGAATTTCCGTTGAGGTGTCTACGCTATTTCTATTTTTTTTCATCACTCCCGATGGAACTTGGGAAGGAGGTTCTAAACGGTCACCCCAATACCGATGTGAACAAGGCCTTATGCACCTGCATATGAACAAAAAAGAAGGAGAAGTGAATTACCATCCAGTGTAATATAAAGAAACAGGAAAGAGGCTCCTGATCCCGTGTCCCACCTCCCTCCCACCGAATTGGTCAAGGGTTCCCTCAATATTGTCCTTTCCCTAAGCAACACCTTAGGAGTGACATGGCTGGTAAGTCGTCTCCTAACCAATAATATATGGACAATGTGGAACACTGGGGACTCAAAACCTTACATGGAGGACTCTATTTTCAGAACCATCAGTAAGGAAAGTGGCTATTTGCCTGTGTTCCTATACTACATTGGACTTGTTCCAGTTTCTTCTCGTCTCCACCCAACCCATATTTGTCAAATTCACGGCCAATAGGCCAAATCCGTCCCGCTATGTCATTTTATTTGGCCCACAAGAGCTTAGACAAAGCAAACAGAGATGGACAAGGTCTGGATAAAGAAGGACCAGTTCTCCACTTTCCCTGGATGAAACCAGTGCTTGGCAAAGGCAGTGGTGCCAGCACAGGTAGTGGGCGCCATCTTGGATTCAGAGATTCAGCACGCACCTCTTCACTGCTCTGTTTAGCAACTCATAAGGGATGGCACAGCTCTGGAAGCCCTACCCAGATACCCTAACCACCCTCCAAAGTAGGAGGCTCTGTGCTAAAAAGCTGGAAGGGGCTGGAATATTATACAACCTTAAAGGACATCTTGACAGCACAGCCCTTTGAGGGCAACCATAATGCTGATGTGGCTCTCAGTGAAAATGAATTGGAACCCCCTAGCCTGACCATATATTATATGGCTGCCCCTACATCAAAAACCAGTTGCTGATTCCTTTACCACCACCTACTTTTGTGTTGGACACCAATAAAGATTTAACTGTTAAACCTTTGATTCTCCTTTATTTGCCGTGGTTATCAAGGACATGCCACCCCTTGGTATTTGGAATAATGAGCTGCAGTGTGAAGCATGAAGGACGGACAAAACAGCAGACTCGATCACTAAGAAGACAGCGTGGATTATAAGCAAATTCAACTTATACCCATGTAACAACACAAAGCCAAGTTTCCTCTAACTTCTCCAATCCAGCCGCGACACACAGAATAGAAGAAGCGTCGGAGATGAATATCGCCCCAGTCCAGATCTGTGTTCCCTGTGGTGCTGTTCGCATGAATCAATGTAGATGTGACAGGCTTTCGGGAACACAGCCCCCAGCAGCTTTCCTGCAGCGAACGTATATTTATGCCATGAAGACCCTCAATCCATAAGACTTGCATGAATAATGTCCACGCTCGGCATATGAACAGGTAGAAATTTCCCTATGAATCATCATTAAACATAAGCAGTGGTTATACTGAGTATTAATTAAGACTATTAACCTTTGCTTGGTGAAAGAAATATTATTTAAAGACGGCCACATTGGTCGACAGAACCAAGCAGTAATCAGGTGATGAATAATTCATTGATGCGCTCCTCAGATATAACACTGCTGATGATGCTCCGGCAAGGTGTCCATGCCTTCTTGTGGATGTACGGATGGCTATGAACCTAATGAAATGATCATCTGATCCCTTATTATTATCTTATATATTATTATATATTATCTTATATATTATTATTATCTTCTCTTCCTTTCTGCCAAGTTTCTTCCGCATAAAGCACTTGTTTATTAATTCCATATACATGTATGTCCTCATTATTATATACTGCTTGTATTGCCAGGAGCTGTCTGGTCTAGAAAATTCCCATCCATATGTGATTCCCATACACAAAGCTATTAGTCAGAATTGTGGCATAACTATTGGGGTTGCAGTAGCAGCCAGAGCCCCCTACCATCAAGCCCTCTCGCCATACCTTCAGCTAGATCTCTAATTCTGGATGATGTCATGTCCCCTAATGAGCAATGAGGTGACCCTCAGCTGTGTAAACTGTCCTGCCCCTCCAATATACCATAACCTGCCACCCTATTACTTCCCCCATGTGAACACATTCTGGAAATGGACAATGTTGGAGGGGCAAGATGCCTGTAGGGTTGGGACCAAATGTGGACACCACAACCAGGCCTGACAGGAATATGGGCACAGGCATAGGGAGCAGGACCCAAGCAGCAACATAAAGAGAAGACTCCACAGTGCAGCAGCTGCAAGACCATGATAGGAGTAAGACCCCCCAAATCTTACTGAGTGTCATAGGAAAGTACTCAGTGTGACAGAGGGCAGCAAGCTTCACAGGCGTGGAGTAACAAGGTTTGGTTTTGGGGATCTATAGGGCAGAAGGTGGGGAAGTATCCGTTCTGGTTGCTGTTCAATGGGGAGAGTTGTGGCAGATGCTCGGGGGTGGGCCCACACTTTCTAGTTACACCCATGAGCCAGAACATAGAAATACTACAAAGAAAGCATTATGTTCAATGAGTGCTGTGTAATGCTCCAATCACTCTGCAGGGTCACTAATGTCTTCTCTTGGAAATGGAGGCTTCTCATAGGGGTTCCTGGTAGTGGGATTTCTTGCAATAAATTCCTAGAGGACCAGTCCTCTTGTCTAAACCAGACAACCTCTCCATTTCAGATAGGCTACATCAAGGAGGTTCCGACATGGATCCATCATTTCCCCATCGTATGTGTAGTCTCCACTTTGTTTGCTATATCCCCTGCACCCATGGGTCAGGTGAACATTTATTTATTTATTTAGTTTTGTTTATTTACCTTTGCCTACATGTTTAAATGGGTGTCTCGTTCCAGCCTTTTATGTTGGTTGCCAAGCAGAGCGTGTGAAATGGAGGGGCATGTTTCTCCTCCCAGCAGGGAGTATCTTCACTCTCTGCAGACACCCCCCAAAGTGTGCGCGTGAGAATTCATTCTGTGTGAGCTGGGGGATGGGAGAGGTTCTCAGCTGTCATTGGAATCACTGGAAGTGAAAAGTTAAGTGTAACTCCATAGTGTATATCTACATTTCTCACTCTCTCTACATACTTTGTAACTAGAATGGGCATTTGAAATTCAGGACTCTGGTAAAGATGAATGTTTTTTTTTACTCTATTTCTCTCTCTCTCTCTCTCTCTTACACACAGTGATATATCCTGCAGATTATTACACCTCTGACCTCTACAGATCTGCAGAACAAAACTATACACTTTGTTTGTGTTTACATGGGACTGCACATCTGTCTCACAAGTGATTTACGTGGTACCTCGCATCTGTCTCACAAAAGTTTTTTATGTGGGACTGCACAGTACAGGGGTGTTCTCTCTCGGGATGTAATTTGCGTGAGACTGGACATCTTACATGGGATTGCTGTTTACAGCTGTGTTCTCTCTGTTTCTGATTTACGCGGGACTGCATATGAGATTTATGTGGGACTGCATATCTGCAAAATTGTTTTACGTAGGGCTGCTCAGTATAGCTGTGTTCTTACTCTGTATGTAATTTTTGTGATACTGCACATCTTACATGGGATCTCTCTCTCTCTCTGTGTCTGTCTCTCTGTCTCCTACTGCTTGTAGAAGCGCTCCTGTCTGCGACCTCATCCTTGCTATCGCGTTCCTGTCCGTGACCAATTCACTGCATCCACATAGGCTGTGACCTGGGCGGACATACCTCTCAGCCAACATCCAAGCACAAATAAAGCAGCCAGTTCACTTAAACTACAGCACTTTGCTAATGGAAACCAAAGACGGACATGCTTAGATTTTTGGTCCCCTCATTTTAAACTATGATCCTTGTAGTGAGACAACCCCTTTAACCCCTTAAGGACCTAGCCAGTTTTGGCCTTACTGACACAGCCCTATTTTTAAAATCTGGCATGTGTCATTTCTTCTGAGAATAACTTTTTGACACTTTTACTTATTCATGTGATTCAGAGATTGTTTTCTCGTGACACATTGTGCTTTAAGTTAGTAAGAAATTTTTATCCATACAATCCTTGTTTGTTTGTGAAAAATATCAAAATTTCGTGAAAATTTTTGGAAAAAAATTTTCTTTTTGAAATTTTAAAAAATTTCTGCGTGAAAGGGCAGAAAAAAAAATTCCCCACAAAATAGTTTATAACACATCTACCATATGTCCATTTGGGTTTTGAAATTTTTTTTAAATGCCCCTTTTTTTTTTTTTTTTTAAAACGACTTAAGGGTTTAAAATTTTAGTAAAAATTTTTTCTCACATTTTTCAAAAAATTTTTGGGAAATAAAAAATTTTTTTAAGGGCCCAAACTCCATTTTTCTGATTTTGGCTTTGAGGGGCCGGGAAAATGTTAGATCCCCCCAAAAATACCCATCTAAGAAACAAGCCCCCTTAACTTTTTTAAATTTTACAACATGTTTAAGGAAAGGGTTTTTTAAACCCCTTTGGGTATTTCACAAAATTAAAAGCAAAGGGGAGGTAAAATTTTCAAAAATTCACAAATTTTTGCAGTTTTTTAAATTTTAATTTCCATTATTCACGGGAATCCGGTAAATTGCCCAGGTAAATGCACATAAATAAATTTTCCCCCAGGTCTCCCTTTTTTTAAGAAAAATCCCATATGGGGCCCCTAGTGATTTTTGGGGGCCCCCCCCCAAAGCCCCAGAATAGGGGGAGAAACCTACGGGACCCCGGGGGCCCCTTCATTTTCAATACGATTTTTTTGGGGGGCCCAAAATTTCGGGTTTTTTGAGGAAAACCCAAAATCCCTAAAACTTAATAAACCCCCCTTTTAAAAAAGACCCATATTGGAAAAAAAAACCCCCCTTTAAAGGGAAATTATATCCGGGGGGGCAGTGAGAAATTTTGGGCCCCCACGGGTTAATTAAAAAAACAATTTAAAATTTTTTTTTTCCAGCAATTTTCAATTTTAGCTTAAAATGTTTTCAAAATTTACAAGGAATCCGGGAAAAAAAAAGCACCTAAAAATTCTTTACAAAAATTTTCTTCCAATTTGGGCAATACCCAACCTTTTGGGTGTAAACGGGCTTTTTGGGGTGCATGACAGGGGGAATAAGGGGGGGAGACTTTTTTGGTTTTGGGAAGCACAGATTTTGGTGGGTACATGTCGCTTTTGGGAAAACCCCCAAAAAGGGACCAGAACGGGTAAAAACCTTCCAGAAGTCCCCCCCAATTTTAGATTCAACACCCCTCAGGGATCCATATAGGTGAAATTGTGCTTTTTGGGCCCACAGGTTTTCCCATATTTTTTTTTTAGTTTTGGGCCATAAAAAATTGGGGGGGGGAAAAAAACCCCTTTTTCCGCCATTTTTTTTTTGGGGTTTTTCTTTTAACAGCTTCCCACCTTTGCAGGGGAAAAAGAGGGGATAACTTTACTATGTGGTCCCCCCCCCGGAACTTTTGAATAAAATTTTTAAATAGTTTTTTATTTTTTAAATTATTTTTTACCCCAAGAAAAAAGGGTCTAAAAAAAATGCTTTTTTTATGTTGCCCTATTCTGACAGCCAAAATTTTTTTTTTTGGGCTGTTGCAGATTGTGTAGGGAAATTTTTTTTTCGGGTGTTTTTATTTTTTTAATTGGTACCTTTAAGGGGGGGGCTAGATGCTATTTTTCACTTTTTTTTTAAAGGGGTTTTTTGTGAGACGTTTTGAACAAAATACAGCAATCCGGTAGTGTTTTTTTTTTTTTTTATTTTTATAGGGGGTCACTCTGCTTATAAAAACTTGTTAAGGTCGAAGGGAATTACAGCTTTCCCCCAATTTATATATTTTTTTTTTTTTTTTTACTGTTTTTAAATAAAAATAAAAACCTTTTTTCAAACAAAAAAACCTCATCATAGCCCCTGAGGCCATAACTTTTTTTTTTTTTCTGGTTAGCGTGTATGGGACTTGTTTTTTTCGGGAGGATTTTGATTTTTTTATTGTATAAATTTTTTTGGGGGGACAAGATTTTTTTGATCTTTTTTTAAATTTTTTTTTTGGGAAAGGTTTTGGTGAAGGAAATATTTGAAATCCATTGGGTTTTTTTTTTTTTATTTTTAAAAACGCTCACCGTGCAGTACCAAACAAGTTAGTTTTACTCTGTGGGCCCAATACGATTACGGGATCCCCAAAATTTAAATATTTTTTTTAAATATTGAAAAACTTTTAAAAAAAAAAATATAATTTTTTTTTAAATGTGTAAAAAAATTTTGTAACGGTACGGCGCCCAAAACCAACGAACGCCGAAGCGCCGACCGCTGACATCCGGTGTGGCCCCTCTGTGTTTCACCGCGGGGGCCGAGGGGTACTGGGGGCCCATGCCAGGGAGGATTTTCAAAAGGGCCCCTGGTCTTCCCCAAAAAAGCCCCCCCGAAAAGCAGGGGGGGTTAGCGGGGGGGGACCCCCAGGTCGCTCCCCCCTGACGGTTTCCTGCGGTGACACCCGGGGGTTTTCAGGACAGGAATAAAGGGGGGGTAAAAAAGGGAACAACGGGAAACATGTGCAGCAATCAGGGGGAAATAAACGTACAAAAGAAAGGGAATCCAAAAGGATACAGAAACAGGTGCAACATCAGGAATCGGGACGGCCCAAGGACGAAAACAAAAGGTTTACAGGACAGGTCAGAGACAGCAAACCCCCGACGGCCCCGGAAAAGGGGCAGGGGGCCAGGGGGGAAAGGGCAGGAACGGAGCAAAAACCAAAGGGTTTTAAACCCCCAACAGCAAACCTAGAATCGGGCAGGAGCTCAAGATGGACCAAAATGAGGCCCCAACTGCATCAAGGGACTGACCCAGATAAAGGCGGAACTTCCTCTTCAGTCGGGGGTTCAAAAGGTAAAAGGGGAAAAGGTGCACAGGACAAAACTAAAAAAAAGGGGCGGGAAAGCTGCCCCCGCCCCCGGCACCCAAAAGGAGGCAAGTGCCAGACAGGCCCCCCCCAAAAAGGCAACAAAAAAAAAAAAACAACGGGCAAGACGGGAAAGGGCACCGTCCAGGCGGGGGACCGGGGCGAAACCGTGACAAATATTTTGCATCGCTATCTTCTGAGAGCCATAACTTTTTTTTTTTTTCCGTATACAAAAGCGGGTTAAGGATTTTTTTTTTGGGGGATGAACTGTTTTTAATTGGTTTCAATGTTGCATTTATAAGAGTTTTTTGGGTCCTTTTTTTTCCATTTTTGTGGGTGCGGGGTGAACAAAAAAACCTTTTTTCGGGGATTGTTTTTTTTTTGTTTTTTTACGGCGTTTGCCGTAGGGGTAAATTAACATGACAGATTTATAGGCGGGTCCGTTACGCACGCGGCGATACCAAATATGGGTTTTAATTTATTTTTGATCTTTTGGGGGCTTTGGGGCGTTTATAAAGGGGAAAAGGGCGGTGTACGTGTTTTTTATTTTATTTTTCGTTTTTGTGTTTTACTTATTTTTCACTTTTTTTTACTTTTTCACATTTTTTTTTTTTTTACTTTTCCCCATAGGGGATTTGAATGAGTGATCTTTAGATCTCTCATTCAATAGGAATCATCAAGCTTGTTGCTTGACTGGTTCCTATGACAACTGTCAGTCACGATCCGGGACAGCCCACAGGGCAACGGCCGGGCTCGACGTCACAGACAACCCGGAAGCATTCTTGCCCTCGTGCTGTCTGTCAGAAGGCAGGAGCTGCACTGGACCCGTGCGCTGCTGTGCCGACAGAGAAGCAGGAGGAGCGATCTCCCCCTGCGTCTCCCTTAGTTTATTGCGACCCATGGGTTCGCGAAAATTAAGGGGTTAACCGCCCCCCCCCTCCACCCCGGAGCGATCTCGGGTCGGGCCGACGCTGCGGGATGTCCTGTAATATACAGCTGACACCCCGCGCCGATCGCGCGAACTCTGTCTTAGAGTTTGCGCGATCCTCAGGACGTATGCATACGTCCAAGTGCGTTAATGGGTTAAAGCTAATCAATGTGGTGAAAATACCCCTTTAAGTGTTTCATATTGGATTGCATTATATACCAAGCTATGCCCAAGAACAACAATTCCACAGTTTCTAGAAATAAAGTCAGACCTAATCTGCCACAATCCTGTTAAATAACTCATGTCGCAGCTGTTATTAACACCAAATTAATTACCTTGCAAGGTCACTTTTATTTAACAAGACAACTTACCATAAATTAAATATGTGAACCGTCACTGACTTCACACAGTAAGCCGGCCACCGGCTCCCGGTGGAGGTGTAAACATTGTTGTACCATCAATCCCCATTAACGTCACAAATCGCCAGCTTCAACTCAACAACGTTACTAGTAATGTAAGGCATAAGCCACCATGCAACCCTGGTAACACTTCAGGAGAGATGCAGTGTCGAAGAGGAAAGTGATCTCAAGGGCCCCATTGGACAACCCATATTGGAGAGAAAGGTCATTGACAGGGACGTAGCTATAGGGAGTGCAGAGGCAGCGGTCGCTTCCGGTAGAGATAAGAAAGCAGTAAAAAGTTCTAGGTTCTATTCGAACTAATGTAGAACTCGAAACCCCATTAAAATCAATGATACAAGATGTTCTAGTTTATTTTTTTACCTATATAGGTGAGGGGAAGCTGGAATTACCATCCATAACAGTAATCTGGATACATGGAACAACTTAGTGAAGAAAATTTGGCTCTAAGAGTGACAGAAAAAAAATTGAGAGGCTAAAATACTTTATTCCTTTCAATGGCTAACTGAAAAGTTGAGGGCAGCTTGCAAGCAGGGGCGTAAGCTATAGGAGGTGCAACGGGGCCTGGCATCCTGAGGGCCCAAAAGCCCCTGTGAACATAAAGGAGACGGTGTGTTATACAATTATTAACCCAAAACTGCAAAAACTGAACTTTTGGGCACTGAGTATGATTTAGCAAATCCAAGTACTCTATATAATATACATCCATGTATATGAGAGGCGTTATGTGAGCCTGCAAATGTCACCAAATAACAGCTTCTAGGTATGGGAAAGATGCAGCCAGCAATACCAAACTCCCTAACTATTGATGTCAATAGAGAGGAAAATGCTATCTAACTAACTAGAACTAAGAGCAGTCTGTACAGTACAGAGAGTGAGCTGAAAATGGCATTCACAAGGCAATACAGTGAAATATATATAACATGGTCATGTGATTTTAGCAGCCAATGAGAACTCTACACCTCAGCGATGACGTTTTTGACAGTTCTCTGTGCTCTGCACTGATTGGATGGCCGCCAAAAGTGCAGAAAGGTGATTGGATGGCCGCCAAAAGTGCAGAAAGGTGATTGGACGGCCGCCAAAAGTGCAGACAGGTGATTGGATGGCTGCCAAAAGTGCAGAAAGCCGCTGAAAATTAAACTAGCTACCGGGCCCTGGAGCTTACGGGGCCTAAAGGCTCTTCTACAGCATAAGGAGATACCGGTATTATAAATGGCACATGGTAGGTGGGGGCACTTTTATAGATTTTGCACTGGGGCCCCAGAGCTTTAACTTACGCCTCTGGTCATTGATGATCAACTAGTTACATGGTGGGTCCTTGCAGGGCCCCCTTTGATCAGTTGTAATCTGAAGGTGAACACAACAGTAAGTGCTGAGTTTTCCTGCAGCGCCACTACAGGCAAAACAAAGTATTACACAGTACATGTAGTCATTGATGAGCCTTCCATGTAAAGCAAAGGTCCATACACTATTCTGAATGAACTCCCCATAAATATGTATACCCAGCTGGGCCGAGAGTGCACGTTTTGTCTATCAATGAGGGGAATAAACTGCTTATTACGCTTGAGAACAGAGGATTGGGAATGTTGAAATTCAACATGCCTTATCCATTTTTGTCCTAATAAACACCAAAATGAACAATAACCAATACATGAGATGCTCAAACGGTGTCTCTGAAATCTGTGGTTTTGGACAACCTAAGACCAGGGGCGTAACTTTGGTTCAAAAAGTGGGGGGGACCAATTTTCCCTCTCATCCCCTATCTTCCTATACCTCCCTCCCTCCTTCACTCGCCTTCCCTTTCACTTTCCCATCCCCCCCTTTCCCCTCCTCTCCCTGCAGTGAAGAGGCCCCCTCTAGGAGGTCTGAGGGAGTGCTGTAAGCTCCCCCAGCGGGTCCGAGCGGAGTCCTTACGGCAGACACTTGTGGTGCAATCCGTAAGGTTATGAGTGGCTCTCTAATTACTGAGGTTTAGAGCCCTGGCAATGAAACCAAACCAACCCACCTACAATATTGCCCCCTCTAGATGGAAATAAAAAACATTGCCCAATGCAGCAAATTTCGCTTAACCCTCCCATCCCCGTCACTACATTAAATTTGTTATACATACAACAGAATGAGGAAAATATAAGAACCCAATCTTACTGTACCCCTAGGAATCACTTATGTCACATACTATACCCCAAAATGTATTTTATTGCTACCATACACCAGAAATTACATCACTCACTGCACCCCAGAAATGAATTATATTACACATGGAAGCCACAGAAATTACATTACTGACTACCCCTTATAAATGAATTGAACATTGTACTCAAGAAATAATATAATTCATTATACCCCAAAAATGTATTATATTACACACTGAACCCTAGAAATTAAATACATTACTCACTGTACCTCAGAGATTACATCCCACCATACCCCAGAGATTACATTACTCACTGTACCCCAGAGATTACATCCCACCATCCCCCAGGGATTACATTACACCATACCCCAGAGATTACATCACACATTGTACAACAGATATTACATTACTTACTGTACCCCATTACTGCATTATTCACAGAATCACAGAGATTACATTACACACTGTACAACAGAGATTATATTACACTATACACCAGAGATTATTACATTACACACTGTACCCCAGAGACTACATTAGAAAAGGTACCCCAGAAATTGTGTGTGTGTATATATACATATTTTGAACACAGATGCACTGCACACTTAGAGTGGGTTCACATGACAGTTTTTTCGAGACTGACAGTGTCGTTTGCTTGTTGGAAATTCGGTGCTTGCAAACGCAGAATTCTGACGAGCAAACAACCCAGACTGCCTGGAGGCAGATTTCTCACTCCTATCCATTAGTGCTGTTAGTGCATAAAACACCTCGAAGAATTCTTTGTAGGTGCTGACACTACGCCCTGAAAATACTCAAATAAAATCAGTGTCATCTAAACGATGACACTGATTTTACATACCGTAGGGTATAATGTAAATCAGTTTCCTGTTGGATTGGAAGCCGGTTCTTTGTCAGATCCAGAACTGAATCCACCCCAGAATCAGCATTCATATCTTCTGCATGAATGTACCCATAAGGTCTGTTCACACAGCATATAGCGGGGCGTACTGTGTGCTCTGCTATATGCTGGGGGTTTTAGAAGTACGCACTGCCCAGTCCGTACTTCTAAAATGCTGCAGGGCCGGCCCCATCCACTTTCATTTTCCCCGGCGCGTAAGTTCAGGGAAGACGTGACATGGCTGGACACATGGCTGGACATACAGTATATACACATCTCACATATACAGTACATAACCTACTCACATGCACACACAACGCCTGGCACCCTTGTCCCCTCCTTACCGGTCTCCTGTAGTCTGGTGCAGTTGGCATTCAGCAAGAGCTTATCTTCTTCTCTAATGAGGGCTGAGCATAGGGGATGTGGTATACAATGGAAAGGAAAGATACAGCACCAGATACAGAGTGTGCTGGACTGTGAGCAGCGTTCTGATTGGTGAAGCAACCCCTGCTGACTCCTGCTCCACCAATCAGCGTTGCTCTCACTCTGCACTGACACTTGAGGTTGCTGCCTACTCTATCCCCCAAGATGCACAGAAATATAGGAAGCAAAGGGTTAACTTCTTCCTCCTCTGTGCTCTGCTGTCCCCCAGTTACCGTATTCTCATGCTTCTATATGGATTATTTTGTATTGAAGTGGCTAAAAAGTGGGGGGGGACCATCCCCCACCCAGAAAAAAGTGGGAGGGACAAGTCCCCTCCGTACCCCCCTAAAGTTACACCTATGCCTAAGACTAATGCGTATGACCACCCGTTAGAGACCCTCTTTGTAGCTTTTCTCCACTCCGGCTTGTAGATCACAAGCCTAACATGCCCCTCCACTCAGGGACACCATCAGGGCAGCATCGGTAGCATTCCTGGAAGGTGCCCTAATCAAATTTATAAAAAAAAAGGGATCAAGATATAAACTGATAATAGGCGGCTTGAAATTATTTATGGCAGCGCTGCCTCCACTCCTGTGGGACATGGGAAGCCACAGAGCAAAAAGCACAAGTTACGTGGGAGAGCTAGTGATATTATAGGGTGAAGAGGATGGGTAATCTGAGAGAGCTAGTGATGTCATAGAGCAAAGAGGTAAGTTACCTTGGAGAGATAGTGATGTCACCTTGAAGAGATTGGGTGAGCTAGGAGAGTTAGTGATGTCACAGAGTGAAGATTCGGTTATCCAGGAGAGCTAGTGAGGTCATAGAGTTAAGAGTATGAGTTATTTAGTAGAGATAATGATGTCACAGAGGGAAAAGGTTGGGTGTCCTAGGAGAACTAGTGATGTCACATGGTGAGGAGAGGTAAGTTACCTGGGGAGCTAGTGATGTCACAGAGTGAAGAGCTTGAGTTATTTATGAGAGATAGTGATGTCACTGAGGGAAGAGGCTGGGTTATCTAGGAGAGCTAGTGATGTCACAGAGTGAATAGTATAAATTATTTAAGAGAGATAGTGATGTCACAGAGTGAAGAGTTTATGTTAAGAGAGATAGTGATGTCACAGAGGGAAAAGATTGGCTTATCTAGGAGAGCTAGTGATGTCACAGAGGGAATTGTCTTGAGAGAGCTAGTGATGTCACAGAGGGAAGTGTCCTGAGAGAGCCAGTGATGTCACAGAGGGAAGTGTCCTGAGAGAGCTAGTGATGTCACAGAGGGAAGTGTCCTGCGAGAGATACTGATGTCACAGAGGGAAGTGTCCTGAGAGAGATACTGATGTCACAGAGGGAAGTGTCCTGAGAGAGATACTGATGTCACAGAGGGAAGTGTCCTGAGAGAGATACTGATGTCACAGAGGGAAGTGTCCTGAGAGAGATACTGATGTCACAGAGGGAAGTGTCCTGAGAGAGATACTGATGTCACAGAGGGAAGTGTCCTGAGAGAGATACTGATGTCACAGAGGGAAGGGTCCTGAGAGAGATACTGATGTCACAGAGGGAAGTTTGGGTTATCCAGGAGGGCTAGTGATGTCAATGAATGAAGAGTTTGAGTTATCTAGGAGAGATAATGATGTCACAGAGGGAAGAGGTTGGGTGTCCTAGGAGAACTAGTGATGTCACATGGTGAGGAGAGGTAAGTTACCTGGGAGAGCTAGTGATGTCACAGAGTGAAGAGCTTGAGTTATTTATGGGAGATAGTGATGTCACTGAGGGAAGAGGCTGGGTTATCTAGGGGAACTAGTGATGTTACATGGTGAGGAGAGGTAAGTTACCTGGAAGAGCTAGCGATGTCACAGAGTGATCGGTATAAGTTATTTTGGAAAGCTAGTGATGTCACAGAGGAAAAGATTGGGTTATCTTGGAGAGCTAGTGATGTCACAGAGGGAAGTGTCCAGAGAGAGCTAGTGATGTCACAGAGGGAAGAGGTTGGGTTATCTAGGAGTACTAGTGATGTCATAGGGTGAAGAGGTTAGGCTTTCTGGTTGGGGGTGGCTGGTGATGACAGAATTATATTCTAGGGTTTTATGGGAGGGTGTTTTGATGTCACAATGAGGAGTTGGGGCTATATATGAAGAATTGGTGCTGTCGCTGGGTTTTCTGTGGAGGGCTGGTAATGATGATTGCTATGTTGGGCTTGTCTGGTGACAATGTAACCCCATCAGGGCTGGTGATGTCACAGAACAAGAAAGTGAGCTCATATGAGACAGTTTGCTCATCACAAGTGCAAGGAGAGAGAGAGAAAGCTCCCAGCATCTCAATGGTCATAATCTAACGTCCAATCATATAAATGTGTGCATTTTCAAGCTGCTACCTTCATTACTAATTTCATCAGCTGTTCCCATCCCAATGGAAGCCTCCACATTGGAACCTGACCAGTCGCCATGAGGTCAATGGGGTCTGCGAGCACCAATGATTATAAATGGAAACTACAAGGCAGTAACCAGACTCTTTAGAAAGATCCCTCTAGGAAGTTGTCATCTTTCCATACCCCTTAGGAGGATATTAAAACTAAACATAATCAACGGCAACAAAGTTTCTCTACCGAAATTAATCTTAATCTTCAATTATATTTAATTGTACTGAGCGTTTTCAAAAAAGTACGGTTGATAATAGTTTGCCTTTATCCAGCGACCCACTCCTTCCATTAAAATCAGCAGCACGGAACCAGCCAGTCGTGTGTTTAGTCATTTAAATCGCTGAGACGCCTCCCCCCCATGTGTTTTTTTTGTTATATATAGGTTATAATACGAACATTTCTTTATATTAAAATAGATCCTCCTGGGGTCCCTCCTCCGGCTGCAGAGTCTTCATTAATTTCAGCTAACCTGACACTAATTCATCCCACATGTAAAAGAATGGACCTTATAATAGACGACTACCCACGGTTTACCTCTTCCGACTGCGCTCATTGTGCATTATTTTACAAGCTCAGAGTTAGCAATGTTCCTCCACAGCAGATTGCTTATAAGGATCTTCCTTCTTCCCAGTAAATTAAGCAGGGTAGTAAAGAGTTTGCTTCCGTTACCTGCGAAAGCCTCTCATTGCATGAAGGCTTCAACACCCGGGAATATTGCGCACCTTATGGAGCCATCAAACTTTATATGGGATGAATAGATGGAACCTTCTTACGGTATATGGTGTCCTCACCAGAGTAATGTCTTTTTTGTTTTTTTAATAAAAAATTTTATTGAGAGAAAATATAAAAACTTACATACTTTCCAACAGAGTAATGTCTTATGAGTTCATCAGGTTTTATAACTGACAGAGCAAAAAATATTCAGTATAGGAACCAATGACGTCATCGCTTATGTCAAAGAATCAATTTCGTGTCCAGGAGGTGCTAAGGCAACGGGACGATGAGGTTTGGTGCTTTGCAGAAATATTTTTTTTTTGGGGTGCAATTGAGATACATTTTACTTTCCCAATATAATTTAATATTGGGAAGGTAAAATGTGTCTCAAATGCACCATAAGTGGCCAATTTAGGCCACAGATGGCTCCATAAGTGGCCAATTTAGGCCACAGTGTGTCATCCTGTAGGGTCTTACAGTAATCTATGGGAGAACCCGGAAGAAAATGTTTCAAGCAGCTTCCCAAGACTTCAATAAAAAAAAAACTCATATTGTGCTAAAATAAAAAATGTACCCCTTATTTTTTTCACATTCTTTTTTCCCTCCCCACCTTCCATAACTTTTTTTTATTTTTCCACCTACATAGACATATGAGGGCTTTTATTTTGTGAGACGAGATGTACTTTCCAGTGGTGTCATTCATAGTCAAATAGAATAAACCACAAAAAACTTCTAAGTAGGGCAAAGTGTAAAAAGCACGCATTTCAACCATGTTTGCGGAAGTTTTGTTTTTGCGGTGTTTAATCTTTAGTATAAATGATGTGTTATCTGTATTCTACAGGTTGATACGCATCCGCCAATACCAAACATGTAGGGTTTCCGTTATGTTTTGGTACCGTAAAAAAATTCCATTTTCTATTTTTGACATTTGCGCCGCGGCGCCATTTTCTGTGACCAATAACATTTTTGTACTAACACCTACAGATCTGAGTGAGGGGCATCTTTTGGGGGCTGAAGTGGACTTTTTAGTGCTACCAGTTTGAAATACAAGCAACTTTTTTGATTAAATTTAGTCCAATTTTTAGGGGACGTGAAATGACCAAAAAAAAAAACGTAATTTTGGCTTTTGGTATTTTCTTCCTTCTACATTGTTCAGCGTATGGGATAAATGATGTTCTATTTGAATAGAGCGGACTTTTTTGTACGCGGCGATACCAAATAGGTGTAACTTTTTTATTATTTTATTTTTTTTTTTAAAAAGGGAAAAAAGGGGAGTATTTGAACATTTAGGGGGCCCTGTCTAAAAAAACTTTCTTGGTCTAAATTTTTCTTGTTGCCCAAGAAACCAATCAGAGCCCTACAACCAAACAGCTCAATAACCAATCAGAGCACCCCTTTCTTTTTTTTAGAGCTTAATGAAATGAAAGGGGAAAAGTGATTGGGTTTTAGGCAACAAAAAAAGTCTTAACCAAAACAGTTTTCAGACATTCCCCCTTAATTTTTTTTTATTTTTTAAAACTTTAAAAAATTTTTTTTCCAGTAACTTTAGTCCCCCCAGGGTACTCACCATAGAGGGGGTATCTTTCTACACCCAATGCCTTTAGGGGTACAAAGAGGCGGTTTACCCACTTCCTGCCGGGGCGGAAATAGCAAAAGGGCTCTGTGAAAAACAGGGGGGTACCTCTTTTAAGGCCTCTGACTGTATGGCAACCCAACCACCCTGTAATTCTCAGGGGGGGATGAGGGGCCCCAATGAACCCGCCCCGTTTAACTCTCTTTTTATGCCCAGTCACTTTTTATGGCATCTAAAAGGGCAAGTGGTTTGGGATTGTAGCTCCCTCCCAAATTTTGGCGCTAGTGAGTGAGCTTTCCAAACTTTCACCCATGCCTACTAAGGGTTAAAGATCCCATGGGCCTTCTTTTGCTCTTTCTTTTCATCCCCCACCAACCTCCAAAATTTTTCCCCGTGCTTCCACAGACTTGGGCCCACCCTGCCCCAACACATCAATACCCCCCCTCTCATAGCCTCAAAACCCATTTATCCATAGCCTACAACCACAATAAACCCCCCCCCCCCCAAAAACATGTTGCCCCTCACCACCTGTCTCTTTCCCCCTTTCCTTCAATTGTTCCTTCCGGCAGGGGCCCCCTCTTCTGTACAAATTTTAAAATTATTTTAAAAAATTTATTGGCATTTAGAGGCGATGACGCAATGAACAACACTCACAAAATCATCCCTTTCATTTGTATCCCCAAGAAAAATATTAAAAAAAATTTAAAAGGGGAGTATGCTTCATCATTTTGCTGTTTTTTTTTGTAGCTTGTTTTTTCTCATTTCCTTAAATCCAGGGGGTTTTTTTTCCCCTCCCAGGGGGGTGTTTCTTAACTGAAGGGGGATAATTCAATGTCCTCCCCCGAGTCAGTGGCCCCCCACCCCTTCTGTCTGAATCCACATTCCTGGGGTTTTTCTTCCCTATCATTTTTTTGTAAGAGCTGTTGTTTACATAACCCCCAGCCCTGCATTCAGTCAAAAACAGTCTTCTAGAACTAAGGGATGATCTCTTCTTTCCCCCCTCCAAACTTGAGGGTTTGTTACAGTTGAATCCAGTCTTCTATGAACTCATCCAGAGCAGCACAGATCTGTCTCCCTTCTATGTTTACACGGAGGAGCATTAAGGCACTGAGGCACAATTCTACTGTTTTCTGATTGTAGAAGCAGCTGCAGGGTTACTGTGGAGCTGCTGGCTATTGCCGGTCCCTTATTCTGAGTGAGAGAGGCAGGAATGCGCGCTCCCGTGAATACGACCGGGGGCCAGACAGAATGTAAATTAGTAGAGCCGTCAGCCAACGAAATGCAAGGAGGTGGAATCCGACCGTCACTGGGGAACTGTGTTTACAGAAAACGAAGATAAGGGAGACTGTGATAACAAGACAGCTTTACTAATGACATCCAATTGCAAAGTTGGTTGTTTTCACTGTCCCCTTATTCTGAAGACCATTTAATGTAATGATACAACCTCTTTAATAAACCATCTCTGGTCGTGACGCCCATCATAGGCTAGAGCTCTCCATATAGTTCATATATCAATACTCCAGGCGCCCACCAGCCCTAATAGAGCTTTCATGTCATAGAGGTGCTACGTGCTTCTCAGAAGGGCAGAACTTGAGGGAATCATGGTGGAGTCAGGGCTGGTGATCAGCAAGTATTAAAAACAATGACAGGAAAAGGGAAAGCTCGGCTTCAATAGTTCCTGGTGCTCAAGGACTCGCAATCAATCATTGTAAAGTGGTTCCTCTCGGGCTTGTAAAGATGTATTGTTGCTAAAGCTCTTGCACTATGGAAAAAAAACCTGCTGGAAAATTTACAGATCACATGAAAAATAAAATAATTCCATATAAATCTAGCATGTGATACTAATATACTAAGGCTATGTTCACTCGGCTTATTTCGGGGCGTATTTGCGGACGTAAATACGTCCATAAATACGCCCCGAAATACGTTTCAAATACGTGTCACAAAGTGTGGCTCGTATTTCGGGTCGTAAATACAATCCCCATTCATTTAAATATGGGGATTTATGTTTCGAAATACGCCTCAAAAAGTGACAAAGGGGGCTTAATTTTAAAGATCGTATTTAAAGGACGTATTTACGCCCGCAAAAAACGTTACGAAAATACGCCTCGTGTGAACCCACGAGCCGAAATTTTACATGGAAAACAAAGCTAATCTAATTCTTTAATTTTTTGAAACGTATTTCGGGACGTATTTGCGGACGTAAATACGTCCGTAAATACGCCCCGAAATAAGCCGTGTGAACATAGCCTAATACTGCAGAAAAATCAGCACAAACTTCAAGACATGATAAGCGGCAGCCACGGGCATTGAATAGTACCAGGCGGATAGAGATAGCTGGTCTCTATCCACCCCACCTGTACATGTGTCCTGCATGACAAGGTTGTGATGTGAATTTAGCCTAGAAATCACCCATAAGATCTTAACGGGTTTTCTCAGTACAGTGATTGGCTTTTAACATATAGGGAAAGGAAAATGAAGACTTTTGCTGCTTTGATTTTGTTTTGTTCTGAAGTTAAAGAAAATTTTATCTAATGCTAGTGTACAAAAGTTTCTCTAGATTATCAACCACCGCTCTCTTCTCTTTCTCTAATCTGATTGATCCAAGCTGCCAACAGTCAGTTCAACCATAATGAGTCACTCCCTGCTGAGTCTTATCTCTAGCCCAGAAGCTTGTTTAGCTAAGTCAATGACAAGAGCTATGTAGTCTTGTGCACTACAGATTACAGATGTTCCTGCACTCATGTTACTAAAAGGAAAGCTAGGAAAACAAGGGGGATATGCCAATCACTGCTATAGAACCACTCACAGCTTGATCAGGAAGTGTCGAGTTGGAAGCTGCCTGTGGCTATGTGAAACTGCATGGTGAGACAACCCTTTTAACTTCAGGGCGAATAATATGGTTTAAGGGAAAAACCCACCCGTCGGGGTAGTGACAGGGGGCAATTACACCTGGTTATAAAGGGTGCCCAATGGACATCATAGAACTGGGGAAATGAAGGCTATCTGAATTTGAAGGAGGGTGGGGCATCCGGGACTGAAGGACAAACCCTGGCCCGTGCAATGTCTACACTGGTATGCTACGTTGGTGGAGGTGTGGACACCACAATATAGGGGAAAGGAAGACTCGGCTGCATTGCATGTAAACTCAAGAAACGGGGGACATCCAGCTCTTCAGTTACAGCTCTCATCCATTTTTTAAAGAAAAGAATAGTCCAGTATGTTATATAAGGGTCTATGTTCTGCAGTTTGAAATTACTTTAGTGTTCTGGTCTTGGGTCTGGTATTAATATAGGTGTGTCATCCCTGAGAAAGACTTGGGGTACCGGTTTCTAAAGGGTCTGATACTGTATTCATAAAGTGACATAATTTTATGTACAAAGTCTAGATGGGGGTCGGATATCAATTTGAGGGTTTGGTCTGGAGTCTGATATTAAAGAGTTTTTGCCACAAAGTAAAATTGACGTGGGAATCTTGAAAATTAAATAATAAAAATTTTCACCATTCATAATTTAAAACAATGCTGAACCATTTTTGTTTTAGCTGATCTCTTACTGATCCATAGTGTACAGCTATTCTCTAGGGGATAGGACCAGTGATGGGAGCTCCTCAGTCCTGGCCGCACATGCTCAGACATCACCTCTCCTCTCAGGCAGCTACTACCCATCTCTCCCAGCTTTGTAATCACAACACGACCCACATCAGAACTACTGTTTCAACCCAGGTACTGCTATTCTACTCCTGTCCTCTGTATTCCTTAGTAATCACACACACTCACTGCAGAACGACTGTTCAACCCCAGGTACTGCTATTCTACTCCTGTCCTCTGTATTCCTTAGTAATCACACACACTCACTGCTGAGGAGCGTTCAACCCGAGGAGCTGGTATTCTACTCCTGTGCTCTGTACTCCTTAGTAATCACACACACTCACTGCTGAGCAAGTGCTCAACCTCAGGTGCTGTCATCCTACTCCTGTCCTCTGGTAACCCTTAGTAACCACACACACTCACTGCTGAGTGAGTATTCAACCCCAGGTGCTGTCATTCTATTCCTGTCCTCTGTACTCCTTAGTAATCACACACACTCACTACTATGTGAGTGTTCAACCCCAGGTGCTGCCATTCTACTCCTGTCCTCTGTACTCCTTAGTAATCACACACACTCACTGCTGAGTGTTCAACCCCAGGTGCTATCATTCTACTTCTGTCCTCTGTACTCCTTAGTAATCACACATAACACACCTCACTGCTTGTGTGAGTTGTTCAACCCAGGATGCTGCCATTCTACTCCTGTCCTCTGTGCTCCTTAGTAATTAGTTAAACAGTGCAAATAAATAAAAAGTAACCTCAATCAGGTATGTGCATTGAGGACAACACAATCCACTTGTTTAGTTCCTGCAGGAAATCAAACCTAAGCCCCCTAACCACTCAGCTACATTGTAGCTACTCACAGCTTTTAACATAAACAGATCTTTGTTTGACTAGAGTGAGCACACTGTGGGGAAAGGCATGGTGATGTCAAGCCTGCTGGGTCACATGATATGCAGTTCAAACAAATCATACACGCCCCCTTTTGAGCGCAATGAAAGCTGAAGCGGGACAAATCAGACATGAAATGCCTTTGTAGCAAAACCTCTTTAATATTTGAAGCCTGAATATATTCCGCCATGTCTTTTGTATATAAGCCAGAACCCCTAAGTCTTGTCTATCAGTATATGAAGGATTCTTTCAGGTAGACATATCTGAAATTTATGAACTTTATATACCATGTATTGAACCATCCCAATACAGCCGGCAAGATATGTATTCACAGGTTTCTTACTGTGCATCTAAGGCCATGTTCACACGGCTTAAAATGGGCCGTATTTCGGTCCGTAATTACGCGCACGAAGTGGCGCCAATTACGGGCCGAAAACGGCCCATTCATACGGAATTCACAGTCTCATAGAGAACGTATGGATTACGTCTCCTCATCCTTCCCTCCCCCGCCCGGCGAATCCGCCGGGCGGGAGATAATTCACCTTCACTTTCTAGCGGCGTATACGCGCCGCTAGCAGAGATAGTCAATGGGCCGTGAAGTTGCCGGCCCCCTGCTTACATCCCCCGCTCCGCCCCGCCCCCCCGTCCACACGGCCGTAATTGCGGGGCCGAAATTAAGTCCCCGCAATTAAGCCGTGTGAACATAGCCTGACAATACTCGGCATCTATGTGTCTTATCAAAACTAAGACTAGTACTGAAGCATGAAGCCTTCAAATAATCCATGTGAATAATTCACCAGCCATGTCCCCTCCACCCTAGTCTGACATCTTCTGATATTTTCCTAATTCCCCGGGGATTAGGGGGATTACAGGTTCTTTCTACAATAAATCATTCTTGTTACTGGAGTCTGCATTAGCTTTGATTTTGTTTTTTTTTATTATACTTTTGGATGACACTGTGAACATAATCTCACAATTTGGCAGCCACCCACTGCTCAACATTGGAGCATCTCTAATTCTTGCAAACACTGGGCCAAAATATTCATATATAAATATATTATAAAGGCTTGTTATAAAAACAGCGGTGGCCTACAGCTCGCCTATGCATAACAAATAATCCCCAAATAATCTGTATGGTTACAGTACAGGGGCAGGAAGCTCTGTGATTTCCTCCTTGTATGATGCCTTTATACAGATGCAGAAGGGAAAAAAAGTATTTAGTCAGCCACCAATTGTGCAAGTTCTCCCACTTAAAAAGATGAGATTTGCCTGTAACTGACATCATAGGTCAACCTCAACTATGAGAGACAAAATGAGAAAAAAAATCCAGAAAATCGCATTGTCTGATTTGGAAATAATTTTTTGGCAAATTATGGTGGAAAATAAGTATTTGGTTTCCTACAAACAAGCAGATTTCTGGCTCTCACAGACCTGTAGACTTCTTCTGTATAGAGGCTCATCTGTCCTCCACTCATGACCTTAGTAAATGGCTCCTTGTTACAGCTATAAAGGACACCCGTCCACCACCTCAAACCAGTCACACTCCAAACTCCACTATGGAACACCAAAGAGCTGTCAAAGACAAGAACCCAGAAACAAAACTGTAGCCCTGCACCCAGTGCTGGACGCCTGAATCTGCCAATAGGCGAGCATCTTGGTGTGGAAGGATCAACTGTGGGGAGCAATAATTATAGAAAATTTAACTTTTAAGTACAAATTCAAGATGGTGGTCTGATATCAATTTGAGGTTTGTCTGGAGTCTGGTTTTGCCACAAAGTAAAATTGACGTGGGAATCTTGAAAATTAAATCATAAAATTTTTCACCATTCATCATTTAAAACAATTCTGCACCATTTTTGTTTTAGCTGATCTCTTAGTGATCCATATGTTCCAGCTATTCTCTAGGGGGATACGACCAGTGATGAGAGCACGCTCCAGTCCTGGCCGCACATTCTCTCGGGAGACATCACCCTCTTCTCTCAGGGCAGCTACTGTTCCAGTTCTCTTCCCTGCTTATAATCACACACACACATCGTCAGAACGACTGTTAACTCTGAGTACTAAAATGAGAAAACAAATCCGAAAATCACATTGTCCCTTATTTGGAAAGAACTTATTTGCAATTCTGGTGGAAAATAAGTATGTTGGTCAATAACTTAAAGTACATCTCAATACTTTGTTCTATATCCTTTGTTGGCAATGAACAGAGTCAAACGTTTTCTATAATCTTCACAATGTGTCACACACGTTGTTGCTGGTAGTTGGCCCAATCCCCATTCCCTCCAATGGCAGATCTCCTCTAGTAGCAGTGATGTTTGGGGCTGTCTCCTGGGCCAATCAACTTTCAACATCCCTCCAAAGGTTTTCTATGGGGGTTGAGATTCTGGAGACTGGCTAGGGCCACTCCAGACCTTTGAAATTCTTCTACTTCTTCGCGAAGCCGCTCCTTCGTTGCCCCGGCTGTGGTGCTTGGATCATTGTCATGCTGAAAGACCCATCCACGTTTTCATCTTCAATGCCCCTTGCTGGATGGAAGGAGGTTGCACTCAAAATCTCACGATACCTGGCCCCATTCATTCTTTCAAATACACAGGATCAGTCGTCCTGGTCCTCTTTGCAGAGAAAACAGCCCCAAGCCTTGATGCTGCCCCCCCATCATGCTTCACAGTGTTGTGTTTTCTTTGGATGCACTCCGCATTCTCTCTCCTCCAAACACATTGAGTTTGTTATTTCCAACCAACATTTCTACTTTGGGTTTCATCTGAACCATGATGACCTTCTCCCATAACTCTTCTGGATCAATACAAATGCTCGTCCTACGCAAACTTCAGACATGGCCCAGTACATGTACTAGGCTTGAAGCAGGGGAACAAACGTCTGGCACTTCGCCTCGTCAGGACCTGAGTCCATGGCGGTGTAGTGTGTTACTGATGGAAGCCTTTGTTTACGTTGTCCACTCTCTGCAGGTAATTCACTAGGTCCCCCCCGTGTGGTTCTGGTATTTTTTGCTCAATCTTATTGTGATCATTTTTGACCCCACGGGGTGAATCGTTGAGTGGAGCCCGCAGATGGAGGGAGGATCATCAGTGGTCTTGTAAATGTCTTCCATTTTCTAATTTATTGCTCCCACATTGATTTCTTCGCTACCAAGCTGCTGCCTATTGCATATCAAGTCTTCCCAGCCTGGTGCAGGGCTAACAATTTTGTTTCTCGTGTCCTTCGACAGCTCTTTGGTCTTCACCATAGTGGAGTTTGCAGTGTGACTGTTTGAGGCTGTGGACAGGGTGTCTTTATACTGATAACAAGCTCAAACAGGAGCCATTACTACAGGTAATGAGTGGAGGACAGAGGAGCCTCTTACAGAAGAAGTTACAGATCTGTGAGAGCCAGAAATCCTGCTTGTTTGTAGGAGACCAAATACTTATTTTCCACCATAATTTGCAAATAAATTCTTTCCAATCAGACAATGTGATTTTCTGGATTTGTTTTCTCATTTTGTCTCTCACAGTTGAGGTCGACCTATGATGTCAATTACAGGAATCTCTCATCTTTAAGTGGGAAAACTTGCACAATTGGTGGCTGACGAAATACTTTTTTCCCCACTGTTACCCACCAAGCAGAAGACTTCTGATGTGGGTTATATCCGTGATCTCCGACCTCAGCTCCTAAAAACCATTGAGAACCCAATCCTCATCCGCACCATTTAGAGATCTCCATCACTGACATATTTAAAAAAAAATCAAAGTCCGACATTTTTAGATATACTAGTAAAGCCCAAAGGGCGAATGCCTAGGACTCTTTGGATCTGCACAGAACATCCTTTTATTCTATGTGCGTCTTGTAGTGTAGGATGCGCCTGGAATCTTTGAAACTGTTCTACTGCGGTCACTAGCCATTAGCGCTTTCTAGCTCCAAAGTGACCCACATCAGGCTTCAGGTAAAACCACTTTTAAAGTGCTCTACTGTTCCAGCGTATGTGTCTGGATTTGCCCTACTGAAGCTATAAATGTGGAGCTTCGTATGGTTTTGGTGCGACGCCTCCAGCACGCCCCCGATATCAGGCGCTGTACAAAGTGCTGCGGGCGCTCTGTAATGCGCCTGACATTAGAGTGTGTCTGATTAAAAATATAGTGAACAGGGCTGCGCCAATTTTTGGGTTTTTATAAGACGCCAGACTTCTGGCGCAGCCGTCTACATCCATGTCGCCCAAAATCTTTGGTGCCACACTGGGGTTGGGGGCACTGTAGACCCCCCATAGCCCCATCATTCTGGTGGTCTGAGCTTATGGGCTTGTGTGTTTTATCTTTACATCTTCCATGAATAAGAGTAGCTCAATAACTCAACAGGGTTTTCAAAGACATGTCCATATACAGGACGGGGCAGGCCACCAGAAGACCTTTCGGTGGACCCAGGGAAGGACAGAAAATTGGGCTTCAAAGGTTCAGCTGAAGACAATGCAATTTGAAGCTGATTTAGACAAACTAAGGGTATGTCGAATTTTTACACTTTTTAAAACCTGAATCCGTAATGTAAATAGACGGAATCAGTGTACTTGTGGGACAGACTCTAAGAGGGTTTTCTCACAGGCAGTTTCACAAAGCCACAGCAAGCTTTAGAATCACATGCTGGGACTGGCTGTGGTGGTTTGTTAGCAGTGATTGATATTTCAGACTCTACTATTCTAGTGTATCGGTCTGAGGAGACGGATGATCCTCTGGATCAACCGCAGGTGATCGGCGTAAGCCACACACAGGGACAGTGGAGTCTAAGTGGGACCGGGTTTTCACCCAGAGCCGCCGCACACATGGGGATGGTCTGTTGCTGCGGGGGTGTCCACCAGGTCACTAACACTGGCGGGGCTGCCTCGCAGTGGCCGGCGGGGTACTCAAGGTACAGGGTACGGCATGGCAGGCTCGTGGTCGTGGAAGGCAGGAGGTCAGGTACAGGCGGCCTACAGTTAGTAGTCGGTAGACACGCAGGAGGCGGGGCAGGCGGCAAGGTTCGTAGCCGGTAAACGTAAGCAGGGAGTCGGGTACACGGGGAAGGCAAGAACCAGGATCGCTCTGGAACACCTTTCACCATAGGAATATACACGAACGGATTCCGGCAAGGGCCCGGCAGGAAGTCGGCCAGACTTAAATAGGAGCAGTTGCCCGGCAAAAAACCCAATTACCGGGCACTGCCCCTTTAAATCTCAGAGAGCTGGGCCGGGCCGCTGAGAGCTAGGGCGGTGCTACACCACCGGGAGATCGAGAGCGACAAGAGCTAGGAGCGTTGGTGGAGATAAGAGGACGCCGGCAGGGGCATGCGGCACGGGGCGGACCCGAACCCGATCGTGCCTGGACGGAGGCTCCGCTGCGGAGCGGGGGGCCACGGTGACGCGACCCTTCGCGGCCAGGGACAGTGGTCGCCAGGGGCGTGCCGTTTCAGTACCCCCCCCTTGGTCCCCACCGCCTGGGGCCCATCTCTCACTGGATTGATGTAGGAACCATCTGGATGATGGTGCGTTAAGAATATTATCCTCCGGCTCACCTAAGTACCTCTCTACACCCCCACACCTTCGGGCCCGAAAATTACCCTCCAGTCCACCTGAAAGTATCGACTTCCCCTAGTTCTCCTAATGCCCAGAATTCCTTGACCTCGAAGACATCGGGCGCATCAGCCACAGAGGAGGAGAGAGAGGAACGGCCTTTCTGGGAAATCGATTAAGGACCAGGGGCCAGCTTCAAAAGGGCACATGACTTGAGGTTAGGAATTCTCAATGCAGGAGGGATTCCGGAGTTTGTAAAGACACCGGGTCGATGCAGCGATGAACCTCAAAGGGTACAGGAACGGGGGGCCGTTTGTCGAGAGGGCATCTTTAAGCGGAACCATAATGAGGTCCCGCGTGCCACCACCTTGTCCTCCCTGGGCCAGGAACACGGAGGAGGGATTTATTCTCTTGTCCGCTTGATTCTTTCATAGCCGCTCGGATGCACGGAGCAGCGATCTGACGGAGTTCAAGGGACCAGATGGCCTTCAAATCTTGGATCAGTGCGTCCTCTGTTCGGGGACCTCCGAGGAGGTTGCCAGGAGGCGAGGTGGGCGGGATGCAGGACTTACACCCAGTAGTAGGGAGAGGACCGCAGGACTCCGACTCAAGGGAGTTATAGGAGAACTCCGCCCGGCGAAAATTGGCTCCATTAATCTTGGCGTGCGAGACGAAGTGGCGAAGGTAAAGGCGATAGGAGCTTCCAGACCTGGTTGTCCCTCTACCACCCAGGCCGTTCGTCTGCGAGAGTGATAGGCGGTAACGAGAAGTCGAGCTTGACCTGATGTTGTTGCACAAAAGCTCGCCAAAACATGGATGACAAACTGGACTCCCCGAGTCAGAGACAATTGCGAGGAAGTCCATGCAGCCGGACAATGAAGGAAGAACACGTTCCGCCAGACAAGAAGAGATGGCAGGCCGCGGCACGGAACAAATGGCCATCTTGGAGAATCGGTCCGTTATTACCAAATAACAGTGTTGCCAGCTGACGGAGGGGAGGTCAGTAATGAAGTCCATGGAATTGTTGGACCAGGTTGCGTTCTTTTGGAATGGGGACTTAGGCGAGGCTGAAGTAGGCCTGCGAGCTTGTGGCTTGGGTCTTGTTGCGGGCAACAGGGCCCCAGACGAAATGACGTCCATTACACATCCTTTTCCAGTTGGGCCACAGTCAGAACTGGGATATCAGACAGAGGTTCTTCGGGCGCGGGCGTGACCGCCACCAATGAGCAATGTCCCCATATAGAGAATACTAACTGCCGGAGAGCTGGCCGCAATAAGCCCTTCCGGAAGGGGACCTTCCGGAGTTCCCCCGGGCTGCGAGCATGAGGCGCTCTCTAGGATTATATGTTCTGGAGAGTATCTTCACCACCGTCGGAGGCACGGACGAGGGCGTAGCTCTCAACATCTCTTCTCAGCTGCCCTGAAGCTGGATTTGAAAGTCGAAGGGAGCAGCACAGGACCACCTAGCTGGCGGTGGGTTACGTCGCTGCCTGAGCCGTCTCGAAGATATTGGAGGTTCTTATGGTCCGAGTAGATACGGATGCGACAAACGGGGCCACCCCTCCAGCAGATAAACGCTCCACTCTTTACCAAGGCCAATCTCTATGGCTAGTAACTCCGCCGTCGCACAATCGTTGTTGTTGTTACCTCCTCGGCAACGAGAATGTCTTGAGAGAAGAAGCCGCACGTTACGTCTTACCGTTGGGCCCTTTTTGCGTAAAGAACTGCTCCAGCTCCTTCAGAGAGGCCATCCACCCTCCTGTGGTGACAGTGTCACGTTGGAATTCCGGAAGTGACTGCAAGGATGGAAGCCGTAGACGAAGGCGGGACTTGCAGTCTTTAGAAAACGCCTCCTCCGCCTCGCACGGCCAGCCCTGCGTGGGATTGGTTTTTGTTTTTGTCTTGGTGAGGCTCTATCGGGGGGCCACCAGCATGGAGAAGTGAGGGATGCACTGGCGATTGTGTTGCAGAAGAAGCCAAGAATCCGCTGGATAGCCACGCAAGCCAGTCGGGGCCGTGGCCACTGCAACACAGCCAGACAATTCGCCTGGGTCCACCGTAGGCCTTGATCGAGATGACGTACCACAGAAACGGGAGGCTCCGTTGATGGTAGAGGCACTCCACAAGACTTGGGTATCAGGTGGATTCTCCCGGAGACGTCTTAGTACTGGCGAACTTGCTGAGGTGGGTCCGAGGTTCAGGAGGAGACACACCTGGATGTCATCAAGGTAGCACCACAACGCAGGTTTGTAGGTGGTAGCTAGGTCCCTGAAGACGTCATTTCTCGAGCTCTGAAATAGGGGGAGCTTTGCATAGTCGAAGGGCATCACCCAGGTAATAAAAGTGCCCGTCCTGGTGTTTGAAGGCCGTTCTTCCACATCCATCACCCATGCGGATTCGGACCAAGCTGAGGCCCTCTCAGATCCAATTAGAGAAGATCTTGGCGCCCACTGCCAGCCAGAGCAGGGATCATCGACAGTTCCACGCTGCATATACGGCAGTCACGGTACCGAGTTCTTCAACCGTGTTCTTGTTCAATACCGGTTGGGTCTATTAAGGGCCCGTAAGGTACCGTCCTTCTTCTTTACGAAAAAGACCCGCACTGCGGGGTGAGAGGACTTGCGGATGAACCTTCCTGAGTGATTCTCCTGGATGTACTCGGTCAAGGCCTTGAGTACACCCTCAGGAAGCGACAGAGGTAGGACTCGCCTCGAGAGGAGGGTCAGGGTACCGGCAGATGGACGATTGTGGCATTCATTTATGGGCGGTGCGGAGAAGACTCTCGCGTGCTTCCTCAGTAGAAGACATCAGCGTACTCCAACAATTAAGGCCGGCAGCCACCGGGCAAATTGGACTCGTAGGGTTGCACGAGAACAGGGAAAAGCACGGACGAGGTTGCCCCCCCAACCAAACAGTGTCCCCGACAGTTGGGACCAAACAGAATCACCTCTCTCCAATAGACTCAGTCCAGGATAAGGAGAGTGGAGCCGTTAAGCCATGGGAGTCCGAGGGAGGATCGCCGTCCGAGGTGAAGCGAGTCAGCACGTAGAAGGAGGATTATTCCTTTATGCAGCGCCCTCACAAGGAGGGACAGATGGCCTTGGTGACGAAATCCTTGGATGGCTGTCGCTAAGCTAACTCCCCGCTGACGAAGAGATGACATCGATGCGGTTCTCCAGCGACGTACCTCTGGGAAGCCGACTATTGCTTGACAGACGATGAGATGGTGTATGAAGTTCACGGCGCGTGCCCGAGTCCAGAAACGCCGGAACTTGGAAGTGATGCCAGTTCGACCAGACTGCAACCGGCATCAATCAGGCGTGGACGGCAGGGAGGAGGTCTGGCACCTAGAATGCCCTCCCCCAACACGATCCTATGGTGCGGAGTCTCCTGCAGGCTTGGGAGAACTGATGGACTCATGCTGCAAGCTCCTCCTTCCCGTTCAAATCGAAGAGTATATCGTTGAGCGGGGTCGCTAAACCGAATCAGGTCACTGAGGGAGACGGGGAGAGTCTCTAGCGGCCACAAGACGTCCTTAACTCGGCTTGAGAGCCCTATCTCTTAAAGGGTAGATCACAGTGCGGCCTCAGTTCCATGAGGCGTTCCGAGGCCAGGGTGCGGAACTGTAAAGCGTAGTCTCCTACATGACAGGCCACCCTGGCGTAGATTTAGGGGGCAGTTCACTCCGCAGATAAGGCATGCCACCGCGGCTGGTTCCTCGAAGACGTTGCGGAAACTCGTCTCTGAGAACATCGACTGTAGATCGCCGTCACAGGATCCGTCTCTGTCCAAAGTGGCGTTTATGCCCTGCCGAGGACCTTTCCGGCGTGGAGGATGATCACGAAAGCCTACCTCTATCGCACGTTCAGGACAGGAGCTGATCAGTCATCAGCCTCCAAGTTTAGAGCATTGGGTGATGAACCCCTGCAGAGTCACGGGTCTCCGTCATTCTTGGAACGGGAGCGACGGCGAAGCACCCTTTCTTGGGCCCCTTGGAGCCACCGGAACCGTTGAGGCAGGAACAACGCTGGAGCTGGCGAAGCTAGCTTGCTGCTGGACGGTTGACGAGTACGTTGCTGCACACATGGTGGATAGCTGGGAGAGTAGTTGCTGGCGTCGTTGACTCAAGTTGCTGAGATGGCTGGCAACAACGTCGACAGGATGGATAACGCGCGCCCCTTGGCGGGGCATCCATGGCCGTGATATACTCACTGTCACGGTCTGGAGGTGGATCCTCTGGACACGCAGCGATGGGGTATACCCACACAGGGTGTGGCAGTCTAAGGTGGGACCCCGGTTTTCCACCTGAGCCCGCCGCAAAAGCGGATGGTCTTGCTGCGGCGGGTGTCCACCCAGGTCGCACTACACTGGCGGGGCTTGCCTGCCGAGTGGCGGCCAGGGGTACAAGGTACAGGAAATCGGCAGGCAGGCTGATGGTCGTGGCAGGCAGGAGGTCTCGGACAGGCTGCTCTGGTTAGTAAGGACACGGGTAGACAAGCAGAGAAGGTCGGGGCAGGCGGCAAGGTTCGTAGACCGGTAAAAGTTAGCAGCAGGAGTCGGTTCTCTAGGAAAGGCAAGACAAGGAACGCTCAGCGAACACTCTTCACACATGGGGCATATATACACATGGATCCGGCAAGGGACCGGCGAGGAAGAGAACAGGACTTAACTCGGAGCAGTGACCCGGCACAAGACCAAGTACCGCGCGCACTGCCCCTTTAATATCTCAGAGCAGCTGGGGCCACAGGGACGCGCCCTTAGGCGGCGCGAGCAACCACGCCGGGAGCCTGGAGCCGAACCAGTGCAGGAGCGTGGCGGGTAAGTGGACTGCGGCTCGGGGTGGGCTCGGTGCGGACCTCCGACCCGACGTGCGGGTGGAGGCTCCGCTCGGGACGCTTGGGTGGCTCAGGAACGCGCCTGCGGCCCGGGACCAGTGGTGCAGGGGCAGTCACGTTACACCGTAAGCTATCCTGTAAGGGTATGTTCACACGGCGTCCTGGATACGGTTTTTTTTGTTAATTACTTAATCACGTGATTTTCGTTTAAGCGACTCCAAAAACATACATCTAAAGGGTGCACTATGTGTTTGGATACAGTTTTCTGGACTGCTAAAACATATCTTATTGTTTCTTTGGGATTTTCAATGCCGTTCTATATAAATGGATCAAGTCAATCTCTTTGAAACGTCCGTAGTACGCATGCAAAACATAGGTAATAAAGACATATAGTATAAATGCACTATACGTATATTAAATTGAAAATCATAATGTAATGCACAAGGATACATTGTTAAATATGTCTTGGGGTTTGTTTTTCGGTACATAAAACGTACTGAAATACGTATTTAACAAATGCTGCGTGAACATACCCTTATAGTGACATGATTGCTTGAGGTTTATAAAGTGTACTCTACAAGGCTACAGAGCTCTGAAGAGTGTTTGCTTAGCTAAATGAGAAGCTTTCAAAGTCCATTGCTAGAGATAAGAGTATGCAGTAGGAAAGTCAAAGAACAAATGAGAGTGGTTAATTTAAATGTCTTACCCCCCTGAAGTAGTTCCACTTATAAGGAGGAGAATTTGTGTGAATTGTTTTTTGCCATTGGACAGAATTTACAGGTGAAATTAGTGGAACTAATTCACAATTTTTGAAAATGCAAGGACCACCTGTAAATTCTGTACAATTGCAAAAACAATTCACACAAATTCTCCTCTTCATAAGTGGAACAACTTCAGGGGGCGAGACATCTAAATTAACCACTTTCATTTTTTCACCTTGTGCTAAGGACCACCCTAATGTAGACACCCGGGGTCACCTCTAAATATTATCCAATATTTAAACAGAATTTACAATTATTTTTTTTTTTACCAGGTGGAACAGCTTGAAGGGATGAGAACTGGAAATTTTAAACTTTCATTTTTGAGAGCCAGGGAGTGATTTACTATGGACGGGCTGAGTGAGTGACAGCAGCTTAGAGCAATGAGACATAAGTGGTCTGTAACCATAGAAACCTGTCTGCTCTAAGAGGAAGACAAATCGTTATCTCCTGAACAAAGCAAAATCAACAAAGCAATGTATTTAGAAAATGTCTTCATTTACATGTCCCTACATGCTAAAAGCCAATCATTGTAGTGAGAAAATGATTAAGAGACTTTTTAGACCCTATTAATAATGTCATCTGTTCACCCTTTGGGTGCTTTAACACAGTGCAGTTTTGGTGCGTTTTTTCACTCGCAGTACTGCACTGAATTAAACTGCCTTTATAACCAGCCAGCTTCTTTCGGTTATCTAAATAGTTTGGAAAGGTGTCACAAAGGTGTAATCCATTACTGTGTTTATAATCCGCAATACTTTAAACACAGGGGTCAGTTACTCACTTGTAACACCTTTGCAAACAATTTAGCCCCATGTGAAAGCACTCTTTGGGTGCTTTCACACAGCGCAGTTTTGGTGCAGTTTTAACTGCCGTCCAATTAAACTGCCTTTATTACCAGCAAGCTTCTTTCACTTCTCTAAACTGTTTGGAAAGTGAGTAATCAATTAGTAGGTTTGTATCCACAAGACTTCACACACAGTCATTGATTGCTTACTTGAAACAACTTTCTACACAATATAGACAACTGAAAGAAGCTTGCTGGTAATAAAGGCAGTTTAATTGGAGCGCAGTTAAAACTGTACCAAAACTGCGCTGTGTGAAAGCTGCCTTAGGCTATGTTCACACGGCGTAATTGCGCCGCGTACAGTACGTGCCGCAATTCGCCGGGTGATCTGGAAGTTGCGCTGATCAGCATGTACTCCCGAAGCACTGGGGGGCCGGCAGCCTGCTGGCCCCATTGACGTGCATTACTCGCGGCGCGTACAATACGATCGCATTGTAGGTGCGGGTTTACGAGGCGTAATCCATAGTTCTCTATGAGAGCTATGGATTACCGTAATTGCAGCGCGCATCTCGCCGCGTATAAAGCGCAAATATGCGGCGAAATACGTGCCGCAATTACGCCGTGTGAACATACCCTTAGGCTACGTGCACGCGACAAAATCCCGTCGGATTCTATTATAGAATCTGATCAGTATTTTGCAATCCTTTTTTTAATACATTTTTAACGCGGATTTTGCGGTTGGTTTTCAGATTCCAGCCGGCCCATTAGCATTGAACTGGACTATAATCCACCATAAACCACGTATTATAGAAAGTCTTCTAAGTTTTTTCAGCTGATTTGGGGTTTGAATTCTGACCTCAGAGAATCTGAGCTGTGTAGGATAAAGCTTGGATTTTCTAGTGAGGTCTATGGGGCTGATTTACAGTCGGATTTTTGCAGATTCTAAATACAGAATCCGCTTTAAAATCCGACTGTAAATCACTATAGTGTAGATTGTAGCCTGAGAATAGTTTTATCTGCTGGACCTAAATCAGCCCACATCCGAGAGCCATAGATTATTTTTGCCATTGATTTAATTGGTAAGAGAAAGAAACACATTTTCTTTGGGAAACATTTTGCAGTCTTCCCATCAGAAGGAAGGAATTTGAAGTATAGAAATAAGGGACTTAATGACCATTAATTGCAA
>JAODAL010018575.1:0-74370 GCA_025379985.1 Phyllomedusa bahiana
CTGAGGCGTCATATGCCCCTAGGGGGGGAAAAAAAAAGTTGTTTGAGAAAAATCTGGGTTTCCTGTAGATCTAGACTACAGAACAGCATGCAGTGTAAATCAGTCCCTTTAAGGCCACAGATATTACGTTTTTTAAAAGAGGCATGGACTCGTGGGAAACAGTTTTTTCCATTTCCGGGGTTTGCTGGTGGGTGGTAGGGGGGGGGCTTTTTTGGGATTTTTAAGATTGGCTCGGTTTACCTTTTTATGGGGTGTTATCAAAATTTAAAATGGAGAATTTTAAGTTTTAACAGAGCATTTAAATGTTACATATTGAAGTGTTATTTGATATTGCGATCTATTGTTTGTAAAGGATGACATTTTTTTTTCCCCAAAAAAAAACCCTTTTTTAAAAAAAAAAAAAAAAAAAGGCATGGACTCGGGGACCAAGGATGAAAATTTTAATGCTTTTTTAAAGCATTGGTGCGGCCTCACTTGGAATATGCGTTCAGTTCGGGGCCCCAGTTTGTAAAAAGTTTTAACAGAGCTAGGAGAGTTAAAGCGAGAACCAAACTTAGAAGGGGAAGGGAACACCATAGTTTAGAGGAGACTTAGAAGAATTGAACTTATTAGTCTTCAGAAAAGAGGCTCTGGGGGGGCCCATGTTAATTTATTAAGTATATAAATGGTCCCTACAAAAAGTATGGGGAAAAAAATTTATTTCATGAAAACCCCCTAAAAAGACAAAGGACATTCCCCCCCGGCTGGAGAAAAAAAGAAAAAAAACGTCTTCACAGTAAGAACTGAAATCTGGGGGAACGGGCCCCCCGGGGAGGGGCCAACAGGAACAGTGGCAAGTTTAAAAAAAAGGCTTCGATAATACCTAAATTTTTTTGGGCTATTAGATGTATGTAGCCGATCAATTCAAATCCAGCTGACGGCAATCTCTGGGATAGAAATTAAAATCTACCTCGGCAGTTTGGTTTTGCCTTATGGGTTCCAAAGCATTCAATCAGTAGGTAAACTAGGTTTAAAAACTCCTTACCCCCCTCTTTTTCCCCCAATTTTCCCACCCTTGGTTAAACTTGTGGAAATATGTTTTTTTTTCAACCGTTCTAACTATGAAAACTATGTTATAGTACTGTGAGGGACTAATATAATAAAGACTTAAAAAGTCAGGCTTTACAATAAAGAGTTTTTTTTTTAAAGTAGGGGGAAATACAGAAACCGGGGACATACAGGGTAAACTTTTAATTTATATCAACCCTTAGTAAAGAAATACAATATTTTACCCCACAGGGGGAGAAAACACAAAAATGTAATCAGCCCTCCCCCTTTTCTTAACCATCGCAAACCCTCTGGCATTCCCTTCCCCCCTTTAAACATGCTATATCACGCCAATCCTTAAAAAACAACCCTTGACCCCCCCTCTCTTTCCAAATATCGCCCCATCTCATGCCCCCCTTTTGTTTCCCAAACCCCTTGAGCAGCAGTTATCTTCAGCTGCCCTCCCCATTCCCCAACTCTCTTTTTGGGACCCACTAAAAATCGGTTTCCGACCCCACCCTCTCCGAAACCCGCGCTAACAAGGTCACAATACCTTGCAACTGCCAAAGCCCCACGTCATACTTTTTGGGCTCCTCCTTAGCTGTCCCCCTGCCTTTTACACTGTCGACCCTTCCCCCTCGACAAACCCTCCTCCCTCGGCATCACGGACTTTCCCCTTTTCCCGGATCTCCCGTTTTCCTCATGACAGACTTCAGCGTTCTCATTCTCCTCCACCTCCCCCCCCCCCGGCCACTCTTGTTGGTGTCCCCCAAGGGTCAGTCCTGGGCCCCCTACTTCCCTTTTTATCTAAACACCCTTGGCCTCGGTAGTCATAGCATCACACGCTTTCATTTTCCACCTGTATGTGACGACACCCCAACTTTACATCTCCCCCCCCAGATGTACTTCTCTACTTCCGGGTCCCTGACTGTCTGTCCCCCATTTCTCCTTCTTCTCCTCAGTCTCCTAAAATAAATGGGAGAAAACAGAAATCGTCTCTTTCCACCATCCAACTTACCCTTGCCCCTGATCTCTCTATCCCGAATGGCTGTCACTCTCACCTCTCCCGCAAGTCCGAGCTGTGGACGGCTTTGCGTACTGGCCCATCAGTGGGGGGGTGCTGGGCCTGGTGCCGGCAAAAAATGGTGTGTGACAACGGGGGGCAATCCCCTACTGGCCTTAAAATCAGTAACTCCTTTGCCTGATACAGGCAGAAAATTTCTCAAAGCACTACCCTTTATGTTTTGAGGGGGCTCGAGGTCTTAGTCCAGGGGTTGGAGTCAGTGCCATTTTGAAGGAGTAAAAGGGGTTATAAATAGCGACTAAAACTTCCAAAATAATTAAAAAGTTGGTCCAGTTAAATTTGGCGTGCAAAGGCAAAGGAATTGGGTCTGGCCGTGCTACTGCACCCATATCTTCAGCCTTTACATGAGGGTGTATTGAAAGACTGGGGCATGCAAAGGTGCCCAGGGGAAAAGATTCTGCTGCCATGGCAAACGGATTTCAGCAAAACTTTTCATCTGCTTTCAAAGTAGAAGAATTCAACCTTTCATCAAAACTGGCTGAGGCAATCCCTTTATACCCTGACATTGATAGAGATGTTGCCCCTGTGGTCACCGCTTTTCCCCCAACCCAAGTTAGTGTAGAGAGGCCGTTCTCTAGCCTGGAAATAATGAGATCCAATGTGAGGTCATGTATGCAGGACCTGATGGAGGCGATACTTTTTCTCAGAACAAATTCAGACTCCACAAATGTCCCTGCAGTGTTTTGCATGTTTACAATTTTTTGTGTTCTAAAGTCATATCCAATAAATATATTGTACACTGACAAGCAAAAGAGTAACATTGTTTTGAACTTGTGACTTTCAGGCTCCATATCTTACCATCCACTACAGCTTTGTACATGAGGCTACTGTAATTTTATATACAGTCATCTTACCTATCTTATACATAAATTTGACTTGCAAGTATTTAGCATCTGCTTAGTTCTGCAGATTCTTTGATGTAACTGCATTGTTACTGTTTTGCTCCTAAAAATCAAAATGTTAATTTTTTTTATTTTGTTAGTATTCGGGAAATCCACCTTTAGTTTTCAATACTGCCAGAATCCTTCTGGGCTCTGAATCGGATTCAAGCATATCTTGAACAAAATCTGATCTCAGGACTCTTCTAAACATTCCCAATGTTGGTGCAGTCTGGACTTGGATACAAATACATCTTTTTCTTCAACTCTACCCACAAGTGTTCAAAAGACCAAAACATTGTTCCCCTTTTGTTTGTCAGTGTATGTTCTACCTAAATAGCTTGATTATTGTATCATAAGGTGATAAACAGCCTGATGTTACCATTTTACAGTAAAGATATCACTTAAACATTCGCCATGTATGAGGGAGTCGGAGCTTTGGGAAATTGAGGACTCGGGGTCGGGGCTTTGGCTTGCCGACTCCACAGCCCTGCTTAGCTCACACTTCCGGCTTTTGCACCCTGCTTCAGCACGACTGGCAGCATCGCAGCGTGATCTGGCCTCCCCGTCAACTGTCCGATAGGTGACAGCAGGAATCCCACCCTCCACATACTCCAGCGATGATGGCAGCAGCGTAATGCCATTATGCAGTATGAAATGCCACATGGTCTGACTAGCAGTGATGCGGACATCGGGATGTTGACCCATAGAGAGGTGAAGGATCTCTGCACCATCCTTGGCAGTTTTGAAGGACAACCAAAATGGTCAGTCGGGATGATGCGCTTGTCAGCATGACCGTTCTGCTTATATTTTTACTGGAGCAAGCGTCAGGCACTCTATGGCAGCAAATCCCAGCAGTGATGGAGGAGGCGGACACAGAGCCTTAGTCGATGGAGGATGTAGAAGTCCTGACGGTTTCACAATTGTATAGGTCGTCTTTAGGTGGTGGTTCTAGGTCGAGGGCGGGTGCAGGACAGCAGATCAGCTCACAAAGTAGAGCGCTGATGTACCCGGGTTTGGGGGACGGGCAGGATGAAAAAAAAGTGAAGGAGATGAGGTGGCAGAGTAGACCAACCGGTAAGGGGTTGGACAGATTACGGGAAAGAAGAGGAAGATCTCATGGTGCCTCTCGCCCCAGACTTGTGAGATCTCGGCGCATCTCACACATGATTTCTTGGATCTGCATTACCCAACTGACCCATGCACAGGGCAATAAAAATGAACAGCGATTACCCTCCTTTGATCCACGTTACAATTCAAAATGAGCAATTTCCTTCCCCCAAAAAATTGACAGAAAGAAGCGGATTTTTGACAATGTGGTTGTTTGATATTTACGTATAAAAAAAATCAAGTGGGGGGATCTCTGACCACCCTTTTTCCCCGCTTGTGATTCATGCCCCAGTAACTGTAGCAGTTTCTTGACTATTGAATAAATATTAGTGTAGTTTAAATCTCAGTCTGTGGTCCCTCTGTTCAAAAAAATTGTATTTACTGCTCCAACAGCAGTTTTACAAGTCTTAGGGCTCTTTAAAAAATTGAAATATCCCCCTGTTGACCTTGATGTGCCTGCATACCCCTTTATCCTACCCTTTGTAGCCCTCCAGATCTTAAATTTTTTAAAGCCTCCCTGTACTCCCACCAAACAACTAGTCCTGTATCCTGAACTTGTTTTTTTCCCATTGCATTTCTTCCTACCTCAATAGTATTCCCACCAAATCTTGCAAAACGGGAAAAATCGCTGTTCCCCATTGCTCATCTTGTCGAACTGAACCTGTGTTCCCCCTTCCCTAATCTTGTCGAACTGGAACTTGCGTTCCCATTGCCTAATTTTGTCAAAACCGGGGACCTCCATGCTCCCCACTGCCATTTTCTCGCTGCCACCAATGGTACTGACTTTTATGAGCCCGCTGCACCCCCTAAAACTATGCCCCTGTTTGCAAGCTGTCCCCTCATTTTTCAGTTAGCCATTGAAGTAATTTATTTTTTTAGCTCTCAAATTTTTTTTCTGTCATTAATCACCAAAATTCCTTCACGTTCTTACGTTGTTCCAAGGAATCCAGTTTATTGTTAACGTTTTGAAATCCAGTTTTTCCCCATTGTCTGGCCCCCCATCCCATGTTCTCGCTGCCACAATGGTACTGCCACTAACTAGCCCCAGCCGGAGAGGTGTAAGTTCTATTTTTTTGGGCCCCTAGTGCAAAATTTAAATGGGGCCCCCCCCTGTTATCATGTGCCTTTTCCCAATACTGATTTGTCTTATGTGTCAAAGGGGGTTTTTGGCCCCTCAGGATGCGGCCCCATGCGGTGCTACCGCTGCCCCTCCTTAAGTATCCCCCTGCCAGCTAAACTTTTTTTCCCCCATTTGGATGTTTTGCTGCCACCACATATTATATTCAAACTGGGAAGTGGAGGATAAGTTTAAGTTCTTGGGGCCTGGGCAAAAAAGGGAAATAGAGCTCCTGCCAAAATTTCAAAACTCCCCCTTTCCCCCACCAAGCAACCCCAGGCCCCTCACATTACTCCAAGATGGCGTCAGGCCTCTTCCAGCATTTTTCAGTTGTTTGCACTCCAAATGTTTGGTGATCCAAAACCCAACTTTAATTCGGTGTCCTAACACTTTTTTCAATCTTTCCCCTTTTCCAAGTCTTGTTCTTTCGCCCATATTAATTTTTTTCCTTTTATTGTCAGTCTCCCATTTTGGCTTTTCTTGGCCCTTGCCCCAAGGCCAGCATCCCAGAGTACCTTTACTAAGACTTGACACTGGCATTTTTGGGGTACTTTTAATGAAGCCATTGAGGGCCCGTGGGATCAATTTTTCAAATAGAGCTCGAATGTACTTTCTTGTTGCACAGTTGAAAAATGGCAAATGGGAGGGCACTCCCTGATTTCTTTAGGCAAAGGGGCTGGTCAAAAGGTGTGTGTTTACACGATATTACAACAAAGTCAGTCGCCCCCACTCACAGGTAATGCCAAAAAGAAAATATTTATTTTGTTCCACAAGGTCCAAAAAGTGTTAATAAAGTGTAAAGTGCTTTTAGCTAAAGTTTTGGTCATCCCGCCTTTTCAAAACTCACGATTAAGTCAGGGAATAGTGTTGGGTGGGGTGAAGAGAGGAGAGTCTCCCCAACACGGCGTAATTGCGGGGATACGTCGCCCTGCAATTACTCCTTGTGAAATTCTTAGGTTACATTTTCTATAGGAGTGGAAAAAAAATTTTTATCTGTAAACAATAGACAATTAGCCTGCTCTGGTGAGTCTCCTGCCCTGGGGACATCACTCCCCGCTAATCAAATAGCAGGTTAGGTCAGGAACCATAGAAACCCGGTGCGCTGATAAAATAAAAAAGAGCAATGCATTTTTAAAAGTTAATGTTGAATTTTTTTTTTGTTTAACTGTATTGTTATTGAAGTTTTTAAGTATACAGTACAATGAAATTAGCTGACATAAACAACTGTGGTATAAGTCATACAACATTTCTTTTGTGCAAAGAATATAAACTATGTATAACATCTTATCACAAAAATAAGTGAATAAACTGCACTTTTTCATTAAAGACCAGACAAACACTTAACAAGACACAGCAGAAGGGGTAGGGGTGGGGGGAGATAGAGCACCCTGTTATATCTGTTCAGCACAAAAAACAGTAATAAGATCAAAAGTCTACAACTCATAGGCCTCTGACAATCAAATATGTATCCCACTGATACCAAATACTATCAAATAGCTGTAAGGTATTCTTCAAGGACACGCTCAGATATTCCATCCTTCTAATATGCATTATTCGTTTTTTTTTGTTTTTTTTAAACATACTTTATTTGGTTTTCGTCAAATTTTAAATATAAATAACAAAAATTCAAAATAATACATTAAGAACAAGGTAAAGGCTTGTCAGCCGTAATATACAATCAAGTGGAAAAGTAGAATATAAAAGCATTCTACATGAGACTCAAAAAAGTAACATAGATCGCACGCGTCTACTGTGGACGTCGGTTTCCTAGTTCAGGTAAATCCTAGATCTCATAAAGAGACAACAGTTTGTAGAAAACCTTAAATCAGCGAAGGGCAGTCAGCCTAGTTCGCCCACCCTAGTAATTTGAAAGGTGGGAGAAAAAGGCCAATGTGGATCAGAGGAATGAATCAGTAAAAAAAATAAAAAAAATAATAACAAGTAAATACATACAGGCAGCGCTGCAAGTAAGTGATTAAATAAATAAAAAAAATAAATATAGTAAGAAAGTAAATCAAACATAAAATTTAACCACAGACATGAGTGTGAGTCCAGTCCCCAGAGCTGGGGGGAGAGGGGGAAGGGTAACAGGAAGGGCCCTACCAGCGAGGCTTTAAGAGGCATCACGAGGCTGCTCCAGAGGTCCCAGGGTACCCGTCAAGCCCGCTCTGGCATACCAACCGGTATATTTGAAAGAAGACATCAGCTGGGTTATCTCCTCAGCAGAAAAATGTGCGAGGATGAAGGGTTTCCACCGCTTGAAAAAATTTTCAGTGCACAATTCCTTGTGGTATTCTGCCTCTAATTTGTCCGATATCAAGTATTGCATTAGGTTCTCCACCAACAGGGACAGGGGGGGGATCTGCGGTTTCAGCCAACAAAGCAGGAGGCAGTGCTTAGCAACTAAAATTGCAATATGTGCAAGACTAGGGAGAGGCTGCAGAGGGACATGGGATGATATCTGAGTTCGTAACCTCGAGGGGCCGTAGGTAGTGAAAAATCAGTAGCTCATACGTCTTAACTAGTCTAAAGTGCCAATGCTGATTATCAAATTCAATGAAGGCGTCCCAATAGCTTTGTGAAGAGGGGCACTCCCAAATTCCATGCCACATAGATGTAGCAGGGGCATGACATTTTGGGCAGGATTGCTGTCTATCTGGGCAGTTTCTCGAAGGAGGGAGGTTAAAGCCATAATATGCGTTGTGCACTATCTTAAGGTGAGTTTCTCTCCAGGTCTCGCATATTACTTCCCTGCGCACCCTTAGAAGGCCCTTGGTGATTTTATCCGGGAGATCTGGGTCACTTAGTTTGCGGCCCCATTTTGCAAAAGGAGATCTCCCGTCCCCATTCCAATTCTCTTCCCTCAGAATACCATAGATATTTGAGAGGGTGAAGGCAGAACTGTGACATCTCTTGAGGGCTTCAAAACCATTGGGAGAGCACAACTTTTCAAGATTCCTCAACTTGGATCTACAGAAGGAGAGAATTTGCCTTGCCGGGAATACATGAGCTGGGGGAAGGGAGAGCCTGTCTCTCAGTTCAGATGGGGTTAAACATCCTTTTCTCCTCTAAGTGCATTAAGTGCTCAGCACGCATCACACCCCTTTCCCTCCACAGAGGAAACATAGGGTTCTCCCTGCCCTGAGGGAAGTCGGGAAGATCCCATAGGGGAAGTGCCTTTGATACCTCGTATGGTAATTTCAAGAGCTTGCATACATGCTTCCAGGTCGCAATCGTGTCTCTTAACAGCAGGGAGCTTCTAATTGCTTGAGGAATCTGAGAGAATTTGGTGTGTAATAATGCCAGGGGATGCCAAGGATGTGTCAACTCCTTTTCCAAATCCGAGTTTGAGTATCTACTAGACATTACAAATTCAAAAAACAGTGGCACATTATGGACTAACGAAACCGTCAAATGGCACATAGGAAGTTTGGAAAAAGCATTACTGCTAACTAGGATACATGAAAAAAATTGAGGTTCTCAGTTCACACTTTTGGCCAAAAATGCTTAAGCCCACCTCCCAATCATCAAGGGGACCTCAAGTGCAGGTGGGTCCTACGCTATTGTTACCTCTATTGGGTCCTGTAAAGACCAGCATCCTATAGGGAGCGAAGATACCTGCTTCAAAGAACACTGCACTGGTTTAAAACCTGGGGAAGTGGGTGGGGTGCAAACACCAAAATGGAGACTACCACTCCTCCCTACATATAATCAAAACACACATTGGTTTTGCACATGGAAAAACTTTGTTTGAAAAAAACAATGCACACTGGTGTGGCAGCAATTCATATAGACATTACAAATTCAAAAAACAGTGGCACATTATGGACTAAGGAAACCGTCAAATGGGACATAGGAAATTTGGAAAAAGCATTACTGCTAACTAGGATACATGAAAAAAATTGAGGTTCTCAGTTCACACTTTTGGCCAAAAATGCTTAAGCCCACCTCCCAATCATCAAGGGGACCTCAAGTGCAGGTGGGTCCTACGCTATTGTTACCTCTATTGGGTCCTGTTCAGACCTGCATACCTTAGGGAGCGAAGATACCTGCTTCAAAGAACACTGCACTGGTTTAAAACCTGGGGAAGTGGGTGGGGTGCAAACACCAAAATGGAGACTACCACTCCTCCCTACATATAATCAAAAACAACAATTGGTTTTGCACATGGAAAAACTTTGTTTGAAAAAACAAATGCACACTGGTGTGGCAGCAATTCATATAGACATTACAAATTCAAAAAACAGTGGCACATTATGGACTAAGGAAACCGTCAAATGGGACATAGGAAATTTGGAAAAAGCATTACTGCTAACTAGGATACATGAAAAAAATTGAGGTTCTCAGTTCACACTTTTGGCCAAAAATGCTTAAGCCCACCTCCCAATCATCAAGGGGACCTCAAGTGCAGGTGGGTCCTACGCTATTGTTACCTCTATTGGGTCCTGTTCACCCACTTCCCCAGGTTTTAAACCAGTGCAGTGTTCTTTGAAGCAGGTATCTTCGCTCCCTAAGGTATGCAGGTCTGAACAGGACCCAATAGAGGTAACAATAGCGTAGGACCCACCTGCACTTGAGGTCCCCTTGATGATTGGGAGGTGGGCTTAAGCATTTTTGGCCAAAAGTGTGAACTGAGAACCTCAATTTTTTTCATGTATCCTAGTTAGCAGTAATGCTTTTTCCAAATTTCCTATGTCCCATTTGACGGTTTCCTTAGTCCATAATGTGCCACTGTTTTTTGAATTTGTAATGTCTATATGAATTGCTGCCACACCAGTGTGCATTTGTTTTTTCAAACAAAGTTTTTCCATGTGCAAAACCAATTGTTGTTTTTGATTATATGTAGGGAGGAGTGGTAGTCTCCATTTTGGTGTTTGCACCCCACCCACTTCCCCAGCTTTTAAACCAGTGCAGTGTTCTTTGAAGCAGGTATCTTCGCTTCCTAAAGTATGCAGGTCTGAACAGGACCCAATAGAGGTAACAATAGCGTAGGACTCACCTGCACTTGAGGTCCCCTTGATGATTGGGAGGTGGGCTTAAGCATTTTTGGCCAAAAGTGTGAACTGAGAACCTCAATTTTTTTCATGTATGCTAGTTAGCAGTAATGCTTTTTCCAAATTTCCTATGTGCCATTTGACGGTTTCCTTAGTCCATAATGTGCCACTGTTTTTTGAATTTGTAATGTCTATATGAATTGCTGCCACACCAGTGTGCATTTGTTTTTTCAAACAAAGTTTTTCCATGTGCAAAACCAATTGTTGTTTTTGATTTGAGTATCTACTAGTTCCCCCCCACCAATCCAGTCCATGTCTGGTGAGACACGCAAGATTGTAGAACCGGATATTGGGGAGGTTCAGGCCACCCGCATTAACAGGGAGCATCAGTTTGGCAAGAGCTATCCGGGGTCTTTTTCCTGCCCAGATAAAACGAGAAAAAGAGGAGTGGATCCTGTTTATGTCAACATGACGCAACAGTAAAGGAAGGGTTTGGAGGGGGTAGAGGAGTTTCGGAAAACATATCATCTTGATTGCGTGTCACCTGCCTGACAGGGAGAGGGGGAGGCTCTGCCATCTAAGGAGCTCGTTTGAAATCTTTTGTATTAGGGGGGGGGTAGTTCAAATTGTAGATGGAGTTAGGGGTCTTACCCACTTTTATTCCCAAGTAAGTAATGTGAGATTGTGCCGGGACAAACCCCAGGTTCAGTCCCTGCCAGATAGATTTTGAGAGGGGAGTACCCAGTTCCAATAGCTCGCTCTTGGAGGCGTTTACTTTATATCCAGAGAATCTGCCAAAGTCTTCCAAAAAAGAGAAGATACCCGGGAGATGTCTAACCGGATCAGAGAGAAATAGGAGTAGATCGTCAGCAAAAAGAGCGAGTTTGACCTGTCTCCGGCCTACTAATATGCCAGAGAATAAGTCAGAAACCTCCAAGAAGCGAGCTAGAGGTTCCAAGGCAATGTCAAACAGGGCAGGGGACAGCCCTGACGGGTGCCCTTGTGGAGAGAAAAGCGTTGTGAGAGAAAGCCTGGGGTGTGCACCTGTGCCGTCGGATTGGTGTAGTTGGCTGACAGCAAGTTCGTAAATCTGCCTCCTATCCCCATACGATCAAGAACCATCCACAACCACTCCCACCGGACGTTGTCAAATGCTTTCTCAGCATCGATTGCAACCATGACGGGATGCCCGGTGGGAGGGGTAGCGGTTTTCACACTCTCCAGCACTGACAGCACTTTTCTAAGGTTTCCCACTGCAGCGCGGCCCTTGACAAATCCTTTTTGCGCTGGGCCGATGAGGGTGGGCAGAAAAGCAGCCAGCCTATCAGCCATGATCTTAGACAACAGTTTCTGGTCCGTGTCTATCAGGGAAATTGGCCGATAAGAGGACGGGAGAAGAGGATCTTTGCCTTTTTTGGGGATCACTTTAATGTAAGCGTTTTTAGATTCGGGTCTAATAGCGCTCTCTTGGAGTATTTGGTTGAAATAAGTGGTTAGCAAAGGGGACAGGGGTTCGATAAGAATTTTATATAAATCTCCAGAAAAGCCGTCAGGGCCTGGAGCCTTCCCTGAAGCTAAATGGCGGATGGCAGATTGCACCTCCTGAACAGTGATCTCAGCGTTAAGGTCTGCTAGCTGCTCAGTTGACAATCTAGGGAGGGAGATGGAGTTCAAAAAGCTTCTGCCATTGACTGACTCCTCACCATCTGAGCTCACTCCCTGGGAGTAAGGCTGTTCATAGAACACCCTGAGCGAGTCATTAACTCTAAATGGATCTGAAGTGATCTGTCCTCCCGGGGTGCGAATCGACGGAATGTGGGATGGAGAATAGCTGCCCTGCAGTAATCTAGATAGAAGCTTCCCTGCTTTATTTCTGTGGCGGAAAGGGAAGATTTTAAGTGAGCTCTCTGGACCTCTTCTCTTCTTCCAAGCCAAAGCTCAAAGACCCTTTTGGCCTGTTCCCAATCCCTCCTGGCCTTCTCCGAGCAATCTGAGAGGAATTCAGCATAGGTTCTTTTCACCTGCTCAGAAGCTTTCTTATATTCCTCATTTAGCCTACGTCTGTAGTTAGAGGTGTGAGCTATGATACAACCTCTCAGAACAGATTTGGCCGTGGCCCAATATAATGAGACGTCATCTGAATGCTGTGCGTTGGTCTCTGAAAATTCCAGCCACCAACCTCGCAGAAGGTCCGCAAACTGCTCAGTTTTGGCCATGTAGGAGGGGAACCGCTAGATGTAGTCAGATCCCTTTGGGAAAACATCAGCTAACTCGGTCACCACTGGGGAATGATCTGAAATTACAAGGTCAAGTATTTCCGCGGCCAATAATCTCTTTTGGAGTTCCGGGGAGACCAGAACATAGTCCAGTCGTGACCAAGAATTTTGTGAGGGAGAGAAGAAAGAAAATTCCCTGTTGTCGGGATGGAGATCTCTCCAGCTATCCCTCAACCCTGAGGCGTTTAAGAAATTCTGTAAGATCTCTCCCTTAACCCTCCTGTAAGGAGCAGATGAGGAGGTTAGGCTAGGGTCTCTTTTTCTATCAAGAATTTCGTCTAACACTACATTCATGTCTCCTCCCACTATCCCAGATGCATCAGAGTCCCATTGCACTTTAGCCGCTAGGGTCGCAAAAAATGGCTTACTCTGGGTGTTGGGACCATACACATTAAACAAGCTGACCTGGTCGCCATTGTGGTAGATTTTTAGGTGGGACCAGCGATTTTGTTGACCGAGTGTGGGGCCCAAAAGGGTGGGGGAAAATTTTTGTGTCCCAAAACAAAAGGGCCCCCCCGCTTTACCATCTACCGAAGAGGAGCCGAATACTTGTCCGACCCACAGCCTTCGCATCCTGAAAAAGTCTTCATGAGACAGATGAGTCTCCGAGGAAAACAAATCTGGGCGGCCTTTCTCGGGTTTGCGCAAACCCTGACCCTTTTTTTGGGGGAAGGGAAAGCCCCTTTCACTTCCGAACGACTTCAGGCCAAAGGGGGGGGGGGGGGGGGGGGGGTGGAAAGGATGGAAAGACTATTTGGGCGAGCAAAAAAAAGAGAACTCTTTAAGGTTGCTATCCCGGGGGACTGGCCCCACTCAATAGTGAAAAAAAATAAAATTTTAAAAGGGGCAAAAACAAACTATGAACTCCAACTGAAAAAAAAAGACTAGACGAATAAAATAAAAATAGAAATAAAACCTTCCTAAAATAAAACAGAACTAATCACGCCGAGAGCCAGGAACCAGGTCACTCAGACTCTCCTTGTGCGTGGAGGGACTTCACTTTTTTCTGCCTCAGTGAGGGGTGCGGTGAAACTTCAGATATTTTTTTTCCGAAAATCCCTCTCCCGAGAAAAAAAGAAAAATCGAAAGCCCCGGGCCTTTTAAATCAGATTAACCTTTTCCCATGAAAGAACACGAGATAAAAAAAACATTGAAAACCAGAGCCATAACCCGCCTCCCCACAGACAAGGACAGAATATCAAAACGAACTACAGCTAAGGACCTGAACAGCCCTACATATATAATAATACCCTGGCTATTTTACACTGAAATTAAGCCATAGGTGGAAGTGCGGGAGAAGAGGGGGAGGGGGAGGTGCTATATCATTGGCAACGGCCATGTCCGAGCTACTCACGGTCCCCAGAACCTGGTAGATAGCCAGCGAGGTCGGAATGAAGATAAGTGGGGGGCCCATTGGGGGGTCTCAGGAAGACGACGGGGGCCTGAAGATCTCCGGTCCTCGGGAGGGGAGAGACGTGGAGGGGACAGGGGTAATTTGCTGCCCCCAGTTAAAGGCGGTCTCGAGGGTGGCCTCGGGGGAGGGGCGAAAATCCTCCAAGAAAGCAAGTCCTCTTCTGCGCTCTCGGGGGAAATGTATACTTCGGAGCGGCATCAGGGGATCACCTTTAAGGTGGCGGGACGAAGTGGGGAAACGGACCTTCTTGAGAACAGGAAGGAACGGCTTGCGAATGCTCCCCCCTCCTGGAGGCCCAATGAAAAGTCCTCAAATAATTTAATCTCTTGTCCCTCTAGATTTGGGGGGGACTTCGCTTGCGATACGCCTTGAGATATTTGTTGTCGTTAAATCCAAATTTGATGATGACAGTGCGAGGTTTTTTTTGTAGTCGATCATCCCTGCCTTTACCCGAAGAGGGGATAGGGCCAATACGGTGCGCTCTCTCGACCCTGAGCTCGGTTGTTTTTCCCCCCGCCTGTGGTAACCGTTGGGAAAGTCTTGCAGTTCTGATTGTTTGATGCGTTCAGAAAGGCCCACAATCCGGAGATTGCTCCTGCGGGAGCGATTCTCAAGATCCTCTATGCGATCATAGAGAGTATCTTGTGCCCTGTGGCATGATGATAAAAATTTGGGTGAACACCCCGTTTTCAGCTTCAAATGCAGAACTTTGTGCTCCCCGCCGTCCCCGCCCTTTTTCCCCGAAAATGGACATCCTGGCCGCTGGCTCAGGAGCTTTGGGGGGAGCTTCCAAAAGCTGCCGGGTTTAGGAGCATACCGGGCACCCCGAGCTATAGGTTGTAGTCTAGAGGGGGATTCATTTGTGCCCCTAAAGCTGGAGTGCTGGTGTGCGCAGGCGAGTCCTCAGAGGGCTCAGAGAGAGAAGCGCATGGTGCGCGGTGTTCAGGGCATGCGCTGGGACCATGTTTTTGATGCCCCCAGGGGTACGGCAGGCAGGGGAGATGTGTCTTTCAGGCCGCTCCGCAGGACGTACCTGTCCATCCACTCGTTTGCGGGGTAAGGGGGAGATGATGCCTGGTGTGTGAGGGCAGATTGGCGCCGCCGGGGTGACTGTGACGAGTGCGGAGGAATTTGGGAGAGAGCGCCCTTTTTCACCTCCTCATGGGGGCGCCGAACCGGGAAATCTCCAGATTTATTGCCATCGACCTGTCCGGCGTCAGTGACCTCTGTGCAGGTTAATAGATGCAGAGCACAGCTGAAAACAAATGACCCCAAGTAGGAAAAGGAACCCAAAATTTTCACAATTTGTTCCTGGGCTTTAATTGAAAAACAAACTCGTGAGAGCAAATAGAATCAATGAAAACCTGACTTTTCTCACTGCTAAATTCATCATTCTGCAACGAAAGGAGTGGGCTCTGTGATTATATGGTTATTTTAGAGGAGAGGGGCGAGTCTGTGATATATAGGGTTTTGATAGAGGAGGAACTTGACTTGTGTATTGGGTTATATGATGAGGAGAGAAACGGTTTGGGGATATATAGGGTTTTTTGATAGGGGAGTGAGCTCTGTGATATTGGGTTAATGGAGGAGAGGAGCTAAGGTTGGATAAAAGGGTTAATGATGAGGAGAGAAGAGACTCGGTTATATAGGGTTATATGATGAGGAGGGGGGCTGAGCTCTGTGTTGCGGGTTATATATAGAGGAGAGAAGCTGAGCTCTGTGATTATGGGGGGTTTTATGATAGAGGAAACCGTGTATATATTTTATATGATGAGGAGAGGAGTGAGTCTGTGATAAAAAGGTAAATGATAGAGGACTGAGCTCTGTGAATAGGGGGTTTTATATGATAGAGGAGAGGAGCTGACTCTGTGATATATGGGGTTATATGATAGAGGAGAGGACTGAGCTCTGTGTATATGGGGCTATATATAGAGGAGAGAAGCTGACTCTGTGATATATTGGTTTTGATAGAGGAGAGAAGCCTTTTTTTTGGGTTATATATGCAGGGAAAAGAAAAAAAGGAGGGGGGACAAATAGTGTATACTTAAACAGATAAAGGTAGTTTTTAAAGGGGGTATATTTCATTTTGTTTTTGGCTACTAATATAGGGGCACAACACTCAAAACCCTTGCAGGGCTATTTGTACCCGTACCCTTACACGGCAGCGCTGGTCTCTGGACTCCGTTCGGAAAGACGATGGGGGAAAAATTGCCTAGAGGAAAAAAAAAGGGAAAAAAAAAAAAACCCCGGGGACGTGCAGTAGAGATAGAAAAAACCCCGGGTAAAGGCTTTTAAAATTAAAAAAATTTTTTTCTTTAAAAATGCGCGGCATTACCGAGACACAATTAAAAACATCAGAAAAAAAAGAACTTTTAAGCGTTTCGCCGGGCACCCGTCTTCATCAGAAGGGGACATTGCGATAAAAAAACATAGTATATATAATCCCGGGGAAATTTCAGAATTGGTTTTTAAATTTTTCCCGGGGGGTGACGTGGATACACGGTGATGCAAAAATTGGAAAGGACAATTGGGAGAGGGAAGTGTCAATAAAGTGTGAAGAGGGAGAGAAAGGAAAAAAAACCGAGAACTGAGCCGGAGCCCAAAAAACTTTATGTTGATCTTTGACCATATGTAAAAAAACAAAAAAAAAAAAAGTTAAAATGAGGTGTGTTTTTTCTTTTTTAGTGGGGGTGTTGGAGGGGGGAACATTTTGGGGGTTTTGTTGTGAGTAGAAAAATTCACTTTTTAGTGGGAAATATAGAGGAAAAAAAACAAAATTTTCCTGGTAGAATGGAAAAGGGAAAAAAATTTGGGTGCCCCTTTTGGAAAAAGGGGGGCGGTAAATTAAAAAGGGGGCCCAATGGGTGTTTGGTTCAATTTAAAAAAATGGATGGCGCTAAAACACAGGGGCGAAGGCGCAAAAAAAGGATTTTTTCATTTTTTCGGAAAAGGGGGTTTTTGGGGTTGAAAGATAGGAAGGTTTAAATTAAATTCAGCCAATAGTATATGTTTAAGAAAAAAATTTTGTGATTGGTTATACAAACAGCGGGCTGTAAAAAAGGGCCAATCCGTGGTGAAGCTTTATTTACAAAGTCTTGGGGGAATTTGGGCCCGGGGAAATCAAAAAAACCCAATAAAAAACAAAAAGCTATTCTTATGGGGGGATGAGGGGGGGGGGGGGGGGGGGGAAAAGATTTTAAGACTTATAGCAAAATTTAACGAATTTGAGTTATTAAGCAACGGGAAAAAGTGTAAACAGAATAAAAAGTAAAAATTTCCGGGGGTTTGAAATTTTTGTTACAAAAAAAATAAATATAAATAAGATAAAAAAAAAAAATTATAGAGCAGCAAGAAAATTCTGAGTTATGTACTTTCTATCGAATGCGTACTTTCAGAAATAATGAGGGATAGATCAATGATTTGAAAGAGCCCCAATAGTGAAATTTATAAAAAAAGGGAAGTAGTGAACACGGGTCGTGTGTCCAAAGAAATTAAAATAAAAACTTAAAAGAAATTTGTTAGAATGAAAAAATAGACGTATACTTTTGGTCATTTAGCAAAAAAATAAAATAAATTAAAAACCATATAAAAGAGCCAAAAATGTACCCAAAAAATTTTATAAAAATTAAATTTCACTGCTTTTTGTGCTTATTGTGTGCTATGATTTTGGAAATTGGGATTTAAAAAAATCAAGAAGGTAGTTTGCTAAAAATTAATTTCGGGGCATCTTTTAAGACCTTTGCGAAACGGGTCGAAAACTGTAAACCCCAGAACATTTCTTTTTTCGGGAGAGCCGGTAGGATTAGGTGTTTTGGGGGAAAAAAATTTAAACCGGGAAGTAATTTTTAGGACTTTTAAAATCTCTCGGTTGGTTTCATTACAATGGGGGGAGAAACTGTGTAACATATAAACTTTTTTACAAATCTTAGGGCCCATTGAGGCGAAGTTGTAGGGGCCGTGATTTTCCCTGCCGAATTTTGGGAGTTTGCAATGAAATTCCAAAAAACGTAGATAACGAAAGGGAAACCTTTTGCAGTTAAAGTGGGTTTTTTTAGGAAAATATTTCTTTTGTGGTATTGGAGCTGATATGGGACCTAGTGGGGGTTATGGAACAAAAAAGCAAAGAGAGGGGGGAAACCATGGTAAAATTTTTCGGGTTTGGGGGGGAAAGGGGTTTGGGCCCCGGTTGCTTTGTGGGATTTTGAACGGCTGGGGGCTCCCAAAAATTCTTGATGTTTGGTGCTCTCCTTAGTTAAGGGGGGGCCGGGTTTTTTTCGGGTAAAGGGGGAACCAAAATGGGGAAACCCTTTTTTGAGAATGAAACCAGTGTTGGTTTTGTATTTTTTGTATAGCGGTTTTTGGAAAAATTTTTAATTGTGTAATGAGAGGGTTATTTTATTTTGGAGGTGTTTCCTTCTTTAAAATTCTTCATCGTTTTTTTCCTTTTTTTAAAGGCAGTCTTTTTTTTGTCAGGGTATTTACTTTATCTCTTCATCGATAAAAGTTTTTCAGGATTTTTTTTTCTCTTGGAATTTTTTTAAAAGGATTTTCTTTGGGTAAATATAATCGAAATCCTCAGTTACAATTTTTTCTTATTTTTTTTAAAAGGGGACGGGTGGGTAAATTGCAGACCATGGCTTGTAATGTTTTGCTCTTGAAATGGATGTTTTAAATTTGCTTTCAACAGCCTTTTAAAGTGTGTGGGTTGTTTTAAAATTTCCCCTTTTTTTTTGAATTTTTAAATCAAAAAATTCTATACAATTTGTACTTGTTTTAGTTAACGGGAAAATTTCCCTTTGTGTTTTTTTGTTAAAATGATTGTGAACAAAGGGATAAGTTTGGGGGGCCCCTGGCCAAAAAAAAAATGAGGATTCTATATTTTCTTATGGGGGAGATATATAGGGGAAAAAGGATTTTTGGGGTTTTTAGATGTATTCTGTTTGAAAAGGGGTTTTCCCATAAAAATTTTTGGTACGAGGGGGCTTTTTGGGGTCCCCTTGGCAGGCTCGTATCTGCCTGTAAGGTGGCGTGTTTTTGGTGAAAAAAAAATTTTTTTTAAATTATTTTGGGAGCCCTTTTTTAATGGGGAATTCTTTTTTCGAGCATTTTTAAAGTGGAGTCTGCTTTTTCCCAAAAAATTTTTGGGCACTTTTAAATTTTCCAAAATTTTGGTTTTTGGGGATGTTAGAATAAAGGGAAGTTACATTGCTGGGGATCACAAAAAATTTGAGTTGGGGGGGAATTTTCCGGATAGATACTGAATGATTTTGTTCGGGAGCCCCTGAGATAATTTGGGAGATTTATAAAAAAGGGGTTGAGGTTTAGGTCTAAATAATGGGAAAAATGACTAGTGGGGGGGAATTTATAACCCGAAATAATGGGACGGGGGGGGGGGGTTTGAAGTAAGGTGTTTGTGGATTTTTTTGGGGGATAATAGAAAAAAAGTGGTGGGTTCAGAAAAGTGAAAAAGTTTTTTTTTTTTTTGTCAATAAACGTTTTAGGGGGAGGGCCCCCATTTAAAAAAATTAGATGTTTGTGTTGGGAGTTCTTTGAAAGGGGGCTGGGTTGACAAAATTCTTTTTTAAAAAGTGTCATTTAGTATTTTGGGTAGCCCTTTAGTTTTGGGACGTGAGTAAAATCAAGGATTTTTTTTTTGGGCCCCCCCTTATCCGGGTTGGTCTAATAAAAGATCGATTATTTTTCCCCCTTTGTTTTTTTTTAAAGCCCCCAAATTTATCTTTATTTTAAAAAATTTTGGCCCGTTGAAATGGAGTGATGGTTTGGGAGTTGTCCCCGGGCTATGTCAAAGGGAAAGTTTTTTTAAAAGAAAGTTTCCCCCAGGGGAATTGGGGGAAGATTTTGGGTTTCCCTTTTAATTTTATTTTAGAAATAGTATTTGTTTCAGAGTTGGTGGGTCGGAGGGTGTATAGCAAAATGCCTTGCTGGGTCAGTTTGGGGAAAAAGGGATTTAAAAATTTAATGAAAAAGGGGCGAAAGGGAAATTTTGGGTTATTATTGGTTGGACAGAACGTTTTGCCCCAGTAAGCTTGTTTTGTGGTTTTGGGGGATGTTGGTTTTAAAATTTAAAATTCCCAATTTTTGTAAATTTTATAGCATCTGATGTTGGAAAGGGGTTTCCTGGGGTTGGGGCAGTTTTTTTTTTCTTCCCATTGGGCCGCTTGCAGCCTTTTTGGGGTGGTTTTCTTTTTGAAACCCGTTTTTATTTTTGATGATTTTACTGTTAGGTCCCTTTTTTTGGCCCTTTCCCCCAAAAAAAAAGGGGATTTTTTTTTTTTACTTCTAAAATTGGGTTTTTTGTAGCGCGATCTGGATCAATTTTTATCTCAGATATTTTCGTGTGTGGATAATTGTTTTTAAAAATTTAGAGTAGGAGGGCGGAAAAGGGCAGGATTTTCCTTTCTATAAATTTTTTTTTATTATAAAATTTATTTTTTCAAAATTTTTCTGATTTAAATTTTGCCCTTTTTGCTAATATTGTCGGAGAATTTGGGGTTTTACTGTTTCCCGGGGGTTTTGAAGGGAAAAGAAACATTTGGTTTAAAAAACTTAATTTAAAATTTTTCTTTGAAATGAGGGGGATGTACTATAAGAAAAATTTGGTTTTAAAAACGTTTAAAGGGGTTTCATTAGGGTTTGAAGGGGTCGGGACTTGCTTTGGGTTTCCCGGGGGGGTAAAAAAATGAGTTTTTGAAAAAGGGTACATTAATGGTCTCTGGAAAAGGGGTAACCCTTTTTGGATTTTTTCCTTTATCTAAAATTTTAGTGAGAGTAGTTGGGGTTCCCCCCTTTTTTTGGAAACGATTTTTAATTTCTTGGGGATACAAATTTTTTTTTGAGTGCTGGGGTTGGTTTTCTAGGAGAAGGGAAAAATGTTTTAGATCTTTTGCCATGGTATGTGTAGTGTCTTTTTTTTGGGTTTTAGGGAAAGGGGTTTGGGTCTGGGTCCCCAAATCTGTAAATGATTAATTCGGTTTCCCATTAAAGGGGAGTTTTGCTATTTTTTCTATAGTTTTTTCGATATTTAGAGTTAAAAAAAAAAGGAGGGGTTTTTTGGGTTTTTTTGGGGGAATTTAGGTTTGTTAACCCTTTTTGTTTTCTTTTTTAAAAGGGTTTAATGGTTTTAATTAATTTTTTTGATTTTTCTATAGTTTTTTTAAACTGGTTGGGTTTTCTTTTTACGGAGTAAGTTTACCTTTCTTTTTGAAAGGGTTTTTCTCGTAATTTTTTTAAATTTGATATTAACTTTTATTTTTTTAACTTGGGAAAAATCTTTTGTGTTTCAAATCTCTGTAATGTTTCTAAGATGTTTAATTCTAAAAACAGCTTTTTCCCTGTTAGTTTGGCCCTTTTAGGATCAGGTTTTTAAATTATTTGGTATAACAAATTTTTGGAGTATTGACTCCCTCTTTATGAAAAAGGGTGTAGATATAAAAGTAGATGGAAGGTCAATTTTAGACCTTTTGGGAAAAATAAAAGCTTTTTTTACATGTTAAAAAAACATAATGTCCAGATGGGGGGTTGTCTGTAACATATTTTCTTTTCGATTGTTAAAAAGAGATGTCATGCGTGTGTCATTTTCAGAAAAGACAGTATTATCTCTGGTTCGAATGCTGGGAGATGCCCAAATCCTCATATATTCTTGGAGAAACTTTTTCTCGTATTAGTCTATTTCGGAAGTTTCCCAGGGTTATAGCTGGCAGCCGCCCTCAGGACCGGAAAGATCGGAAACTCATCTCCGAGGGGGACGTATATGCGGGGAAAAAAAAAAAGAAGGAGGGCGACAAAAGTTTTATATGTAAACAGTATCACTCACCACCCACTTTATTAGGTAACCTGCCAAATCCGTTAACACTTAATTTCTAATCAGCCAATACTGGCGGAACCAGGCATTTAGCATTAGACATGGTAAAGGGCATCTCCTGCAGTTCAAAGAGCACGTATGGGAAAAAAGGTGATTTGAGTGCCTTTGAAGTGGCATGGTTGTTGGTGCCAAAAGGGGCTGGTTGAGTATTTCAAAAACTGCTGATCCCCTGGGATTTTCAGAAACCACTCTAGGGTTTACAGAGAATGGTCCGAAAAAAAAAAAAAAACCCCGTGAGCGGCAGTCCTGTGGGCGGAAAAAATCCCCTTGTTGATGCCAGGGGTTCAAAGAGAAGGGGCAATGGTTCGAGCTGATAAAAAGGGCAACAGTGACTCAAATCCACCCTTTTTCAACCCAAGGAGCAAAAGAGACTCTGAACGCACGTCGGCCAATTTGAGGCAGATGGGCTAAGCAGCAAAGACCACCCCAGTGCCACTCCTTTTTCAGCTAAAAACGGGAAACTAGGCCCCAAATTTGCCCAAGTCATCGAAATTGGACAGTAAAATTTGGGAAAAACGTTGCCTGGTCTGATGAGTCCGATTTCTGCTGCGACATTCGAGGTAGGGTCAGAATTTGGCGTAAAACAACATGAAAGCAGGGATCCATCCTGCCTTGTACCAAGGGGTTCAGGTGGTGGTGGGGGTGTCATGGTGGGGGGAATATTTTTTTGGCACTTTTTGGGGCCCCCTTGGTCCCAATTGAGCATCTTTTGCAACACCTTGGAATCTATGCCACGAAGAATTAGGCAGTTCTGAGGAAAAAAGGGGGGTCCAACCCTTCTAGATAGTGTACCTAATAAAGGGGCCCGGTGAGTGTAATATATATGACAATCTTCCTCTATATAAAAAATTGTTTTTAAAAATATTCTAGTCTCTCTAATCCTCTCTTATATATATTCTTATTGTATATATTCACTATATCGTCTCCTCTCTCTCTCTATATATATTGTATGATTAATTATCTAGATCTCTCTATTTCCTCTCTCTAAATATATTCTATATCTCACTTTTTATCGCTCTCTCTCTCTTCTTTTCCCCATTAATATACGGGCTTTCCCCGGTTCAACGGAATAGGGATGTAGGTTTGTTCTTAAGTTGAAATTGTATGAAAGCGGAAAGGTATATTTATTAAATGAAATTCCCTTTTTTTTTTAGTTTGGGACGGCAGGAAGGGTTTTTACATTTGTTTTGCTGTCTCTGCCCTTTTTTACAAGATTTCCCCTAACGTTCTGTATCTCATGTGCAGCTGTGGCATCCCGTCACTTGGTTATCGGGGGCGTGATCAGTGTTGAATGTCAGCCACCCCCCCATAAGTCTTTTTTTGTAACTGGGGAACGTATGAAAGTAAACAATGAAAAGTAGGGGACTCCCTGTATGTATATATATATATATATTTTAATATATATATAATCCCCTGTCTCTGTCTGTGTCTCTCTTTTAAACTTTCTATTAGGGTACTATCGATCGATCAATATAAATTATATAGAGAGAGAGGAAGAGATAAAGATTTCTACCCAGATAATAAAAATATTTTTGTGTGAATATGGTATGTTCATTTCATGAGTGTGTGTACATATGCATCACATCTCATGTAAAACCCCTCGTGCCAAAACCTTTTTTTTTTTTGTCACCCTTCAAAGTGATAACTTTTTTTTTTGGTTGCATAGTGGTATGAAGGCTGGTTAGATGGGGGAATTTTTTTTCTTTTATGGTGTCATTGGAAATGGTAAAATTAAATTTTTAAAATTTTTAATTGGGCTTTATGGGCAAAAACAATTTGTGTAACCATTTTTTTTAATTGTTTTATTTGTAAAATGGCAAAAGGGAGTGAAATTTTGTATTTTTCATGCACTGACAATAATTATGTAATCCCCTTCAACACTGGGAGATCCTGAAAACTTGACCCGTTATTGGGTTTTGGAGAAACAGGTATAGACTTCACCTATGTTATATATATTCCACGAAAATGTCTCTCTTCGCCGGATAGGAGCACTGCCTGTGGAAGCAAGGGGGCGGAGCACTCCGCTCGCTGGGAGGATGAGGTTTGTGGGGGAAAAGTAGTTTTATAAGTGCACCCGAACTGTAGCTCCGCCACTCGCCAAAGGGGGAGAAGCTCCAACAAAGCAAAAATATGCGATTAAAGCGTCTGTAAGTAGCTCCCCACCCCGGATTGTGACGAATAGTTATTGCTCCTTTTAGTTTCCTCCATTATGTGTTCTTATTTTTTTGGGATTGTCACACAACCCCTTTCATAAAATGGTCAAGGAAGGATGGTGTCAGGATGTGTTTATTAACATAGTTATGTAGTTTGTAAAAAGACATCCATCCAGTTCAGTCTATTACACTACAGTGTTACCAAAGGGAAGGGAAAAAAAAACCCCCCCTGAGAGCCAATTGTCCTCATTTTAGGGGGAAAATTCCCTTTCCCGACCCCAATCTGGCAATCAGAATAAATCCCCGGATCGGCCCTTTTTCCAAAAAACCTAGACACTATAACTGTTCTATTATTTTCATCAGAAATGTATCAGACCCCTTTTCCCGAAAACCGGTCCTAATTGTTCTATTATTAATCTAGAAATGTATCCAACCCCTTCTCCCGAATCCCGGGCACTATAAATTGTTTTTTTTTAATCTTGAAATGTTCCGACCCTTCCCAGAAACCCGGTCATTTAACTTGTTTCTATTTTTTAAACTAGAAAGTTCCAGACCCTTTCCAGAACCCGGTCACTATAACTTGTTATATTAACATCTAAAATGTATCCGACCCTTCTCAGAATCCTGGTCACTTAACTTTTTATTATTACTCTAGAAAAAATTTTTATCCAACCCCTTTTCCAGAATCCTGGGCACTATAACTTTTTTAATTATTATCCCCGAAAAGTCTCCAGACCCTTCTCCCGAAAACCTGGTACTTAAAACCCTTTTTATTTTTACATCTAGAAAAGTTCCAGGGCCCTTTTCCCCGAATCCCTTTTTTTTCTATAAATTGTTTATATTACATCAGAATGTATCCAGACCCTTCTCCAGAATCCCATCACTATAAACTTTTTAAATTTTACATCCGAAATGTATCCAAACCCTTTCCATAATCCCGGTCATATAAATTGTTTATTTTTACATCAAAATGATCCGACCCTTTTAAAAAATCCGGTCACTATATTTTTTCATTATTAAATCTAGAAATTATCCCGACCTTCTCCAAATCCCGGGGGCACTATAACTTGTTAATTATTACACTAGAAAGTCCCAGACCCTCTCCGAATCCCGGGGGCATTATAACTTGTTCATTCTTAATTAGAAAGCTCCAGACCCTTCTCCAGAATCCCCGGTCACTATAATTGTTATTTTTACTCTAGAAATGTACCCAACCCCCTTTTCCAGAATCCCGGTCACAAACTTTTAAATTTTTAATCTAGAAAAAAATATCCAGACCCCTTTTCCAAACCCGGTCATATAACTTTTTATATTATTACATCCAGAAATGTATAGACCCTTCTCCAGAATCCTGGTCACTTTAAAAATTGTTATATTTTTACACCGAAATTCTCCCGACCCCTTTTCCAGAACCTGTCACTATAACCTTTTATTATTACTCTAGAAATGTATCCGACCCTTCCCAGAAAACCCGTTCACTAAATTGTTTTTATTACATTAAAATGATCCAGACCCTCTCCAACCCCAGCCTAAATTGTTAAATTATTACATCCAGAAAAGTATCCGACCCTTTTCCATAAACCCCCGGGCACTAAACTTGTTTTATTTTTTCATCTAGAAATGTTCCAACCTTTCACTTGTGCATTTATACCTCTTTTCATACACCTTGGCAGCAGCTGCCTGACACTAGCTACTCCAAGAATATTGTTTACAAAACATACTAATATAGGTACATAGTACGTTTGAAAAAAGACACATGTCCATCCAGTTCAACCAAGGTGGGAAAAGATGTGGCTGAAGGGAGGGGGAATATTTAAGCTTTGTTTCCTCTACTTGATGAAAACCAAGCTCGAATGATAGTAATGAAGAGGCATCAGTCAGATTCCTCCACTACTATCACTGGAATCAAATGAAAAAAAACAGACACAAATTGCACAATTTTTTTTTTATTTAAATAAACACTCCCGGACTACAACCCTTTTTAAGCATTGTATTAAAAGAAAAAAGATCCACAGTTGATCCGACGTAGTCCACTTAATCCGAAGTAGTCTAAATGGGAACCTGTAAATAAACAAACATTGAACACATACAAACTCATATAGGCTGGATAATCTATCCCTGTGGCCTGTCCTCTGCCCCTACACGTACCAGAGACAGATCGCAGGGTGCAGAAAACAAGGGCGCAACTCCTGCCCCTTGTGACCTGTCTCTAGCCCCCTGCTGCCTCTGGAGAAAGGGGGCACGAGACAGGGATCAAAGGGCAACTTTTGCCCCTTGCAGCCCATCTCCTGCCCCCGGTGACCACCAGAGACAGACTGCAGGGGGCCACAGCAGTGTCCTATGGCGCTCCGGCACCGCTTATCTTAAAGAACCCCCAGCGACCTTTTGGCTGTGGAAGGTTTCACCAACCCTTCCTAGGAGGTGGGGAGGGGAACCCCATTTGTGGGACCCTCCAGCCCAATCTGGGAGTGCTGGCAAGTATGATCTAAACCCCCTCCATATCCCCACTCATATATACCCACACACGAAGGAAGTGGAATCATGAAGCTGTAGAGCCACCCACAGTCTCAACAGAAAGTGGGAGCCTGAAGCTGTAGAACCGCCCACAGCCTGAACAAGTGGAACTGAAGCTGAGACGCCACGCCTGAACACAAAGTTGGAGCTTGAATCTGTAGAACGCCCAACAGACCTGAACAGAAATAGGAGCCTGAGCTGTAAACCACCCACAGCCTGAACAGGAAGTGTAAGCCTGAACCTATAGAACGCCACAGCCTGAACAGGAAGTGAGAGCCTGAAGCTGTAGAACCACCAACAACCTGAACAGGAAGTGGGAGCCTGAAGCTGTAGAACCACCCACAGTCTGAACAGGAAGTGGGAGCCTGAAGCTATAGAACCACCAACAACCTGAACAGGAAGTGGGAGCCAGAAGGTGTAGAACCACCCACAGACTGAACAAGAAGTAGGAGCCTGAAGCTGTAGATCCACCCACAGTCTGAAAGGAATAACTGAGCTATAAACCGCCTACAACCCGAACAGGAAGTGGGAGCCTGAAGCTGTAGAACCACCCACAACCTTACAGGAAGTGGGAGCCTGAAGCTGTAGAACCACCCACAGCCTGAAGGGGAAGTGAGAGCCTAAAGTTGGCTGTGGCTTTGTGAGGCAGCATGGTTAGAGCAACCCTTTAATAATAAATAAGATGTATTAACACTCTTAATAGGGGGCGGCTGTAGGTAAGTATAGCGTTCTAAATACCCAATCTCAATGTAGTAAAAAACACATTTTTGGAGATATGAGGTTGCACACGCAGCAGAGTAAATGTAGGAAAGCACCAGCGACTCCCAAATAACATTTTGTTCTGCGTTGGTTACATAACGACCTTGCATCTCTCAGAACAGTCCTTCCATGAGTCATTACATGTAGATCTCAGCATCTCCTCAGAATGTGTGATTATGTGGTAAGGGTAATCAATACACTTAGGCACTAAACATAGGAGGAAAATGATTGTAAAATTGTCCAGGCAATCAAGTAACGCTACATGTTTTTCCAGGGGCGCAGATTACAACTGTATCACTAATGTACTAAGCATAGAATACAGACATATACATGTATAATGATACCGGTCTAGGGGGGCACATCCAGGTCAGCAAATCTGCCACAGGAACAACGCAGCAGCTCTGCAGACGCCAAGGTACAGAAAAACACTCAATATTTCATAAAGTATTTCTGCTATATCTAGTGATTATGAAAGTTTAAGGCGTTTAGTGCACATTTTGATCAAATTGTCAAGGCCCATCCACCAGTGACAAGGTGGCCTCGGTCCAGATGGGACCAACTCGATACAGACTTGCCTCTATTGGTGCCTAGACCAGGCCTTCTTCCTTTTCAAGAGCATGTGGGTCCCAAATGGATGTGTGGAGTGCAAGGTGTTGACTATTTTTGTCTGTTTTTGGATTGTATACATGGGGGAGTGGCTGCTTCCATTTTGGTTTTGCAGTCCACATATCCATTTGAGACCCTAGCACACATTTGATCATTATGAGGGCCTATCCATCAGCAGCAAGGTGGCTTCAGTTCAGATGGGGCCTACTCTATACACTCTCTTCTCCATAATGCATGTGGGCAGGGTTGCCATAAGTAATGTCAGGGCACCATACAGCTGAGGCACCTGGGGCCCCTGTCTTCTATTACCATTTCCTATTTTGCACAATAATAGTGGGTTCCTTTATTGTTCAATTTGATGAGGGTCCATGGCAGGAGTATTGCAAGCACTGCCTTAATGGTGCCTCTTCATGTGGGTCCCAAATAGATGGGTGGAGTGCTGACCATTTTTATCTGTTTTTGGACTGTATACATTAGAGAGCAGCTGCTTCCATCATGGTCTTACACTTCACCCCTTCAATTGAGACCCTAGTACACATTGTGATCAAATTATGATGGCCCATCCACCAAATGGCTTCAGTTCAGAAGGGACCTACGCGACTGTATACACTCTCACCTCCATAATGCACGTGGGTCCCAAATGGATGGGTTGAGTGCAAGACCATTGTTGGGAGGTGCTGAATATTTTGTGTCTGTTTTTGGATCATGTGCATTGGGGAGCAGTTGCTTCCATTGTGGTCTTGCACATTTTGGTCTTGCATTCCAGTAAGGTGACTTCAGTTCAGATGAGACCTACTCTATACACTCTCACCTCCATAATTCATTTTGGAATAATGCATATATTTAGTGTTTATCTATGTATCAACAGTGGTGCAGGGTCCACAGCATCAAGGTGGTGTCACCCATGGGCACCCCTGAAATGTGATCGTGCATTGCCCCTGGATGCCATTGCAGTCAGAGACCAAATGATGGCCTCCAGGTCAGCCATATACAGGAGCCTATTAAAGGCTAATAGGCACCTGAAAAACTGATTAAATTGTTAGGGTCCTTCCAGCAGCAGCAAGGTGGCCTCAGTTCAGATGGAACCTACTGTATACACTCTCACCTCCATAATGCACGTGGGTCCCACATGGATGGGTTGAGTGCAAGACCATTGTTGGGAGGTGCTGACCATGCATTGGGGTGCAGCTGCTTCCATTTTGGTTTTGCACTCCACCAGCAACAAGGTGGCCTCAGTTCAGATGGGACCGACTCTCACCTCCATAGCCAATTTGAAACAATTCATATATTTGGTATTTATCGATGTCTTGGCAATGGCGCAAATTACACAGCATCTAGGGGGTTAACAGAGGTAGGGGGCTCCCTCTGTCACCCTTTGGCACACTTGCAACACAATCACAGGGTGCACATGTTTCAGGGCTATCAATGCAGTGGGCCTTGCCCAAATACATGACATCACAACAGGCCATGGCTCTAGCCAAGTCCGAAAATGACCCATGTCATCAGTCACCTAAGTCAGGACATCCCAATGACCTCTTGTAGGCAGTCTGCGGCCTACAAAAATAATTGGCAGAGCAGGGAGCCAATGGCTTTTGAGTGTTTGCACATTGTAAGACAGTTAAGCGGGTAGCACTGACACAAGGATCAAGGGCATGTGGCCAAGATTCCTGGCACATACATTCACCACCTGTTGTGGGGCTCCTGGGCATCAACCTAGTGTGCTCACTGGATAAGATGTTTTGTGGTTTGAGAAACGAGCCCCTGAAAAAAGAGTTGTGGATTAAAAAAGTGGGGGTGTGGCGGAAAATTTGGGGACAGCCCTGAGTGGCAAAATCTCCAGCTATGTCACCATGTCTTAGGGTTTGTAAAGCGCTGTTGCTTTGCTTCTGTGTGTTAGCATAGCGTTACAGCCATGGCTCACCACATTTGTGTCTTTATTATTAGTGCACGTCCTCTGCCCCTTGTCCTACTGATCTAGAGGTGGTGGGTTAACTACACGAGAGAAGAAAGGGTATGGAGTAACTACAGAATCAGTGTACACACCTAAGGGTTACTGAGACTAGACAGCTAAAAATACACCAAACTTATGGCAGTGGCTCATATTATATGATAAGTTTGGTCAGGTTCAGAGTGGCCCACAGGGGAGCATGGAAACCCCCAGTGGGGCCCTGGGCATGGTGGACCACTGGGTATAGCAGGCCAGGGGCTGCTTTTCAAGGAGAGAGACAGAGAAGGATTCATGTGCTGTATGTGCAGTCAAGTGCAGTAGCTGTAGAGTCTCAAGAATCAACTCCACTAGTGGGCTCCAAGAATCAACTGTACTGGTAGCCCCAAGAGTCATCTCCACTGGTGGCTCCATGAATCAGAACCACTGGTGGCCCCAAGAATCAGAACCACTGGTGGGACCAAGAATCATCTCCACTGGTGGCCCCAAGAATCATCTCCTCTGGTGCCCAGATCAACTCCATGGTGGGCCCCAAGAATCATACTCCACTGGTGGCCCAAGAATCAATCTCACTGGTGGGCCTCAAGAATCAACTCCACTGGTGGCTCCAAGAATCATCTCCACTGGTGGGCCCAAGAATCAACTCCTCTGGTGGCCCCAAGAATCAACTCCACAGGTGGCCCCAAGAATCATCTCCACTGGTGGGCCCAAGAATCAACTCCACTGGTGGGCCTCAAGAATCAACTCCACTGGTGCGCCTCAAGATCACTCCACTGGTGGCCCAAGAATCAACTTCACTGGTGTCACCCAAGAAAATCAACTCCACTGGTGTCCCCAAGAATCAACTCCACTGGTGGCCCCAAGAATCAACTCCACTGGTGAGACCCAAAAATCAACTCCACTGGTGGCCCCAAGAATCACGTCCACTGGTGGCCCCAAGAATCATCTCCACTGGTGGGCCCCATGAATCAACTCCATTGGTGGGTCCCAAGAATCACGTCCACTGGTGGGCCCAAGAATCAACTCCACTGGTGGGCCCAAGAATCAGCTCCACTCATGGTCCCAAGAATCATTTCCACTGATGGGCCCCAAGAATCAATTCCACTGTTGGGCCCCAGGCATCCCAGTCTGACACTGAATTTGTGCATCTTTAGACACTACCATCTAAGGTTATCCCATTATTTTGTGGGCTTAGTTTACACCAATAATTTCGCTAAGCTTGTAAGGCACCTGTCGCACATGTTGTTGTATATCAAGCCATATCTCCATTGTGATAAAACTCTCCCCTTACTGCGAAGACATACAGTGTCTTAAAGGAGTTTAAAACACATAAATGCAGAACACAGACGCCACTTTTTGCTGTAATTGCTGAAATTATTCTCCCTCCTAGTTTGTATTATTTGTAATCACGGTGACACATAGATCCGCACAGGAGCTGGAAACACAATGTGGCCGGATGATATTCTGTACAAACTTTACTTTTATTTCAAACCTGACCCCTCCCCCCTTTCTGACCTAGCTGTTTACTCGTCTTCCTATCTGGTCGCTTACCTCCCTTCCTGATGCGGCCATTCACCCGTTCCTGGCCCAGCTAACTGACCTCTGTTCCTGACCAGTCCATTTACCCCCCACTGACCAGGATCATTTTTCATTTCCCCGGTACATTAGGATTTGACTGCTCTAACACTTTCCTGCCCTCAGCTATTCTGCCAGTTTTTTTTTCTTTATTCTGTATATGTTAGGCATTATTTTTATATTAGATTTTTTCCCATAATATGAGGGAAAATAGTAAAAACAAATGTAAAAGTCTTTTTTTCACATTCTTTATTTTGTAACAGGAAAAGTGGCGCTTTTCTATCAGGGACATTTATTTAAAGGTGATATAAAGTTTCAAGGTCGTCGGTGGTGGAGTTAAAAGTTACAATTTGAACTGTTTATGTTTTGTTTTGTTTTTTAGCAATATGTTTTTTTGCACATGTTTTTTATATTATTATTTTATTTCATATTATACATTGTGCCTCCATAAAGTCAGAAAAAGACCTCTGAGGGCAGGAATAAAAAAATTTTTCCCGATTTTCCCTGTAGCAGTGTAGCGGATAGGAAAATACAGGGAAACAAATAACCTCTGTACTTTCTACGGAGTTGATCTGGGTCTGATAAGAACCAAAAAAAAACTAAAACCACACAAAATCCTACATACACATGATAAATGGGCATAGGAAAAGCCCACAATAGAAGATAATATATGCTTGGTTATACAAACGACTTCCAACAGCAAAACAAATCCCATAAAGTGTATAACACTCGGACTAGTAAAATAACCTTTATTATCAACCATCAATAATAAAAATATTGCACATAAGTAATATCCCGAACACAAAAACCCTAAAATACCCCTAAAACCTTAAACCTAGCCATAATTGAGTATCGCCCCAACAAGGGTGCCCCCAACAGGAACCTAAACTAGACTCCCCCTAGCTTACCCTACCTAAACTAGACTCCCCCTAGCTTACCCTACCTAAACTAGACGCCCCCTAGCTTACCCTACCTAAACTAGACTCCCCCCAGCTTACCCTACCTAAACTAGACTCCCCCCAGCTTACCCTACCTAAACTAGACGCTCCCTAGCTTACCCTACCTAAACTAGACGCCCCCTAGCTTACCCTACCTAAACTAGACGCCCCCTAGCTTACCCTAACAAGCTAAACACTCAAAGATGAAAACCAAAAGACACAAAAATAACCAGCAGATCCAGCAGCATCTGCAACTAGAGAGCCCATGTGACTGCTGGTGCCAGGGAGCAGGATGCCGGGAGGCTTTCTACTATTCTGTACATACAGCGCTCATTGAGCACTGTGCATGTGATGATCGGGAAGGCAGGGTTGGTAATAATCCTTCCCTGCCTTCTCAGTGGAGAACCGACTGCTGCTGACAGCCGCCTCTCTGCTCCCGCAGCTGCACAATTAGTCCCAGAACATCCATAGAGATATACAGCCACCGCTTGGACATATAGGGCGCCACGTATGAACGCGGCTGCGCCAGTAGCCTGACGACTTTTCAGCCCCAAAAAATGGTGCAGCCCTGTTTGCTATATATTTAAACAGGTGCACACCAAAATTAGGTGCATTATCGGGCGCCTACAGCCCCTTGTATTGCGCCTAAGATTGGGGGATGTGCTGGAGGCGGCGCACTACAACCGTACGAAGCTCCACATTTATAGCTTCAGTGCGGTAAATCCCGGCCATTACTCCTGGAATAGGTAGAGCACTTTACAAGGGGTTTACCTGAGCCTGAAGTATTGCTTTGTAGATAGAAAGCGCTAAATCTATGACCGGCAGGAGAACAGGTTCATAGATTCAGGCGCCTTCTACACTACTAATGCGCGCAAAATAATGGCGTCTGGGCGCTAAAAATCATACATATCGCCCATAATATAAATATAAATACAAGGGCCAATCAAATAGAATGGATACCATGAATACAAAGAATACCAAAAGAAATTGTATCCAATACAGTAATATAGAAATGTAAAAACAATGCTTTATTAAATCTTATTATAAACAATTAAATATATCAGTGACAGTCTGATATATTTTTTAATTGTTTAAGATTTAATAAAGCATTGTTTTTACACTTCTACATTACTGTATTGGATACAATTTCTTTTGGTATTCCATAATGTCAACTAGTTAAATGTATTGTAACTATATTTTTTGAAAGAAAAAAATTGGGGGAGGAGGGGGTATTTAATGCAAAATAGTACAAACAACATCCAATCACACCAATATGACAACAGCGTCAAGCAATAAACCCACTGGAAGGTTCGTCAAGAGCATAGAGCACAACACGTAAGCGTTATAGATACATTATTACGAGGTATAAACAATGAAACCAATTGTGGACGTTCACATCAAATGAAAAACATACAAGGAACACAAAAAATAGTAAAAGTAGCAAAATAATAACGAATTCCATAATGGTCTCGCCTCTCACCAGGTGAGAAGACGCGGGACGCGCTCATCGATATATAGATCTTCAATGTGTCTAAGAAGAAGAAACAAAGGAGAGGAAATAAAGAAGATAATACAGAAAGATCCATCCCATAGTGACGATCCATAGGGCTGATGACTGGAGACGTTGGACCCAATTACCTGGCTGCTGGCATTTCCAATTTTCCCAGCGCCCCTGACATATCACATGTGATGAATGTTGAGATGACTTCACAAATCGCACAATTTCCTGGAAAGGACATTTATTATAAAGTGTTGACATTTGCATTTGCTTCTTTTGCTGTTTCGGCTTCAATCATGTCATGCTTAGAGCGGCACTCTCGCTACAGTGATTAGCTTTCATGTCGACAAAGGTAAATGAAGACTATTACCAAATACATTGTTGTTCTGATTTTGCTTCCCTTCAGAGTTCTTATCTCCTGCTTGTGTACGGAAGCTTCCCTAGGTTGCCAACCACCTCTCATGGCTTCAGCATTTTCACATCGCTGGACGGCGCCGCACCAACCTTTTTTTGGCGTGGTTTTTGCAAAAAAAGAAACGCGATCGAATTTCGGAATCCCGGCGGCTCAGTACATTGGGGCTACGGAGGGGGTCCGGCGGAATATACAACACGTTCTATATCAGCTTTAGGTTTAGGAAAACCTCAGTAGAAGATCTGTGATGTGTTGACTACAGAATTCTATTGAGCGCTCCACAGGTACGGTCGGATTTTTGCCAGATTCAAAATACTGAATCCAATCAAAAAACAGCCAAAATCCTGTGCTATGTAGACCTAGCCTTAAACAGGAGCCTTAAGCAGCATCTCATGAAAGTAAGTACACCCCTCACATTTTTGTAAATATTATATCCTATCTTTTCATTGGACAACACGGAAGATCTGACACTGATACAATGTAAAGCATTCAGTGCACGGCTTGTATCACAGTATAAATTCGGTGTGCAAAAGTGAGTACACCCCTAAGTGACAGCAAAAGTGAGGACACCCCTAAGTGACAGCAAAAGTGAGGACACCCCTAAGTGACAATGGACAAATTGTGGCCAAAGTGTCAGTATTCTGTGTGACCCCCATTATTTCCCAGCGCTGCCTTAAAGGAGTTGTCTCCCTACAGAGTTTCATAGGATGCATGAATGAAATACTCTGTCACTTCCTGGTCAGACTGACTAATTTGCATACAGCTCCTTGGTGTATTCAACTCTGTGTTTTCAGTTGCTAATTAGTTCAGATTAGCTCAGAAGCTTCTCTGAAACTACAAGCAGGACTTTTTATCTGATCCCTCAAACAAAAGCCCTAATTAGAGCTGTTTACTTTAGATAAATCAAGCTTTTTACTGCTGCCCAGCACAGAGGCTGCAGCGACCTGTGTGATGACTTCACTCACTGCTATCACATAGAACAAACAGCAGGGGGGAAGAGATGTTTACAGGTCGGTTACTAAGGGAACGGAAATAGCCAGGGAGGTGATAAATTCACTTGTATCTCCTTAACAAAAACAGATGAACAAAGCAATATATTTAAAAAATGTCTTTATTTTGTGTTCCCTACAATTTGAAAGCTATTCTTTGTAGCGAGACAACCCCTTTAACTCTTTTGGGCCTGGAGGTCACTAGAGCTTCACAGGTTGCAGCCACTGGAATCCTCTTCCCTCCTCCTTGACGACATCACGGATCTGGTGGATGGTAGAGACCTTGTGCTCCTCCACCTTCTGTTTGAGGAGGCCCCACAGATGTTCCATAGGGTTTAGGTCTGGAGACGCTTGGCCAGTCCAGCACCTTTACCCTCAGTCTCTTTAGCGAGGCAGTGGGGGTCCTGGAGGTGTTTGGGGTTGTTATCATGTTGGACACTGTCCTGCAGCCCAGAAGGGAGGGGATCATGCTCTGCTTCAGGATGTCACAGTACATGTTGGCATTCATGGTTCCCAAAATGAACTGTAGCTCCCCACAGCCGGCAGCGCTCATGCAGCCCCAAAGCATGACACTCCCACCAACATGCTGGACTGTAGGAGACACACATACTTGTCTTTGTATTACTCACCTGATTGTTGCCACACACGCCTGACACCATCTGAATCAAATAAGTTTATCTTGGTCTCATCATACGGTTCTACAGCTTTAGGCTCCCACTTCCTGTTCAGGCTGTGGGCAGTTCTACAGCAGTCACTGACATATCAGCTGTGCTTTTTCTAGTTGAGCCTGTTAGAGGGACATTGGTGATGGAGGGGTTTTAACAGAAATGCAAAAGGCTACAGAGCCCGAAAGGGTTAAAGTTTGTCAGTAAGAAACATAAGCAAGCTCCTGTGCTGCTAATAAGATACAACAGGAAGTGATGTCACTACCCCAGACACTGCTAGAGCAGAGAGAGGTGGTCGTTTTAAGAAATTAAACACAGATTGGCGGGAAAGAGAAGAACTTACAGCTAGCTTTCCTCATAGCATCTCAAGCACATTCATATTATCACACCACTTATGTCTGGGCACCACCAGTCTGCAGCCTACAAGACTATGTGGCAGGGCAGGGAGCCTTTGGCTCCTTTCTCCACCATGGATTTTAACTTTTTTGCAGTTCCAAAAATCACACACACAGTTAAATAAGCAAAACCAGCCAAGGAATCCAGGGTATGTTCATTGTATGCTCGTCCATGCCCTTGTCATCTCCCGCCTAGACTACTGCAACATCCTTCTCAGTGGCCTCCCAGCTAGCACCCTCGCTCCCCTCCAATCCCCCTTAACCGTGCCCATTTTCCACCTCTTCCTCGCTACCCCCCTGCCTCCCCCCTGCCAATCCCTTCACTGCTTCTACCCCAGCAAATTCATTCAAGCTACAACTTCGCCCTACAAGGCGCTCCCATGACCCTTCTCCTCCATACTTTTTTCCCCTAATTTCCCCAAATATCCCCCCCACGCACTCCCCGCTCCCACAGGACTTCTCCTCTGTTTCCCCCCCTTATCACTCCTCACCAACCGTCCCAAGACTTCCCCGCTTCACCCACACTCGGGGAATCACTGCCCCAACACATCAAACTCTCCTCCACTCTCCCCCACCAAAAAAACCCCTGAAAACCCACCCCTTAAGGTTTTGCCTAAAACCCTTTCACAAAACTTGTCACTATTCCCCCACAGAATTCTGCCCCTCACCTCCTTCTTTTCCCCCCTTTGTAATTGTAAGCCCTCGCGGGTAGGGTCCTCTCTCCTCTGCGGCCAATTGTCATTACCCTTATCACTGTACCTTTGACTTTTGTAATGTTTGTAACCCCCCGAATGTAAGCCCCTGAATCAAAGGGGCTTTAAAATAAAAATAAAAATAATAAATAATCTGAATGATTCATTCCAAAAAGATTGAGGGTTTTTTTCATGTCCATTTTCATGCAAAAAGTCGCATTATCAAAAGGCACAAATTTTAAGGGGATGTTTTTTTTATCCGGGGGTTAGAATGAGGCTTTTTTCGCATTTCTGATGGATGTTTTTTCCTTTTGAAAAGGTTTTTACTACCTGTGTTTAAAACCCCCTTTCCGACAATTTGCTGTATCCCTACGGCAATGTTTGGGTAAGGGTTCCCCCCAAATTGCCAAGATACTCAAGGGACTTGCGCGCTCACAAGGGAAGCCGCAAGATCGCCATGGAACCGGGGTATATTACCGCTGGCATCACCCCCATCCCCCCCGGGGCCGGGGTGGCCCTTGCCCGTGATCTCGGGGCAGTAATGGGGGCGAGCGGCGGTACTGATCTCCTACCCCAGCCCGGTGCGAAAAGACACATCCGGGTTGTCTGGGCGTCACGATGCCCACAATGCTTGTGGTCAGCGTGACAGCGTTGCCATGGAGACCACATACAGCATAAGCTGTATGCTGCTCCTATGCTGAACGATTTGACGATCGTTCATGAAATTCCCCCCGGGAAAAGTGTAAAAAACTGTAAAAAAGTAAAAAAAAAGTGTAAAAAAAGTAAAACCAAACACAAAAAATAAAAAAAAACACGTACACCGCCCTTTTCCCCCTTTACAAAAGCCAATCCCCCAAAAAAGATCAAAAAGAAAAAAGTACCCTTTTTGGTATCGCCGGTGCTAGGACCCACCTTTTAAATTGTAAGTTAACTAACCCTCGGTGAACGCCCTAAAAAACAAAAAACAGTCACAGAATTGCGATTTTTTTACATCCTGCAGCACATAAAATGGAAAAAAAAGCGATCAAAAAACTAATAAAAACGCCAAAGTTGTACCAATTTAAAAAGTCAGTTATTCCCACAAAAAAAAAGTCCTTCACAGCCTGTATAAAGGAAAAAAAAAAAGTTTGGGTATTAGAAAAAAGGATGCATAAATATTGTTTTTACACAATAAAAACACTTTTTTTTCAAAAAATTTGCTTTCAAATAAAAAAAAATACATAAATTGGTAATCACCGTATCGTCTCAACCCAAGAGAAAAAATAATTGTCACGGATACTGCCGGTGAACGCTAAATTAAAAAAAAAAAAATAAAAAACACTGCTGGTTGCAGTATTTTCTTCACCCTACCTTTTCCCAAAAAAACGGGTTTAAAAGCGATCATAAAGTCTTGTGCCCCCCAAAAAATGTTTCCAATAAAAACGTCAAATCATCCCCCAAAAAAAAAGTCCCTAAACCGCTCCATAAACAGAAAAATAAAAAAAAAAGTTATGGCTCTCAGACTGCGGTGATGCAAAAACGTGGTTTTCCTTTTTCAAATAAAAGTGTTTTTATTGTGTAAAAGCAGTAAAACATTAAAAAAATATACAAATGGTATCACTGTAATCGTATCAACCTGCTGAGGAAAACTAGCATGTCATTTATACCGCACAGTGACCGCTGTAAAAAATAAAAATAAAAAACACTACCAGGATTGCGGTTATGGTTGAAAAAAGACACACGTCCATCAAGTTCAACCGAGGGTGGGGAAAATGTGGGTGAAGGGAGGGAGACAAGGACTTTAAGCCCGGCCTCCCCACTGGTGAATGCCCTGAAACCCACAAGGCAAAAACCAATCTGCTCCAGTGGAGACCCCATCTCTGACCCCAGAGCCTCCTCCAGCCAGGATCCAGAATTTTACATAGCTACATACGCATTAATATTCTTTAGTAGTGTTGAGCGATTGCGTTGGCTATCGACATCGGGCGATAGTCCCATTTGTCGGCCACCATCGATAAGGTTTTTCAATAGTCGATAGTCGATCATCTCCCGATGACCATTAAAGTCTAAGGGAGAGCAACAACAACCTTCATTATTATACCCAAACAAGGCTGGAGAAGCTGGAATTAATCCACAAAAGTCAAATGGAAATACGGCTACATCTTAGGAAAACACACTTAGGTATAAAAGCCACAGAAAAAAAGTCACAGACCATTCACTATCCCTGTCTTGTACCACAGCCTGACCCTTAAACCCTGCATCACCCCACAAATTAAAAAGTGCCAGAAGGCAGTATGATTTGAACCATAAATTTACTTGAACTGGGACTTTGGGATTTAAAACCTGTCCTGGAACGCAGCATGAGCCCCAAACCCGCATGATCCATGCTGACGATGCTGTTTGACAAACATTTGGGCTGCTTCATGTTGGAAACGGTGCTGATGATTGCTGAGCGACATTTTGGGCCGTGACTGCGAGGACGAGGAGTAAGACTGCTAGATGCAGGTTGCATTAACCACTGAAGGAAAATTGGGGCGATGATGTTCGTTACTTAGATTCACAGGGCCCTGACCCAGCGATGACGGGCCTGACGGTCCCTGCAACTGACGATCCGCTGGCATGCGTGTTGTCGCCAGCACTGGAAGGAGCACCTTCTCCTCGTACCTTACCTCCAAGTGCTACCCCCTTTTGCTCGCTTACCACCTGCATTTCGCTCCATGTTCAGAAATTATAAAATTTTTGAGAAGGTATGGAATAGTTTTGGAAAGTCTCTTTTTAAAAGACGGCAAATCACAGCTATTCTCAAATCCCTCTAATCAAAACAAAATTGCTGGATTCAAATTTAACTGCAAGGTGTCTATCAACAAATCTGGACTGGGCAAAAGTCCAAAAAACACGTATCTGTTATGTTTTCGTATAATACACGGTATTTTTTGCACCTTTCAATTCACCACAGGTGAATATAGAATTGCTGTTTAAAAAATTTAACGTAGATGCGCGTCAATGAACAGTGGGGGGTCGCAAAAGTCAAAAAACACGTATCTGTTATTTTTTCGTACGATACACGGTATTTTTGGTAACAAACAACCTGTGCTGACTACAAGATTGCTGGTTTGTAATTTAAGTTGCAAGGTGGATACATCAACAGGGCACAGGTGTAATGGTAAAATTGAAAAATGAACACCTATCTGAAATGTATACTGATAATAAAAGTGGAGTTTTGCAGCTAACAAAGAGACCTGCAGTTACTAAAATGTTTTATAATTTTAAGTTCAGGCTGCCCAATATCCAGGAAATATTTCAATAGCAAACTGTTAATAATAAATTTATTCCAATAAATTGTCTACACTAAGTTTTGGTTAACTTTATCCATTGTTCTTTATTTATTTTGCTTTTCTGTGTTCGCCCGGGGGCCCCCCCCCCCCCCCCCCCGCTCCTCCGGTGATTTACAGCGGTAGAGTGTTTTAAAATTCTCTAGCTAACTACATAAATCTTCAAATCTCTAATTTCTAACTAAATTGGAAGGATCACACCCAAATGTAGAGTTTCTCGTCAAAATAGACAAATTTGCTGGGGTTTTTTTGGGCCCGGGAAAAGGCGCAGTCCTATCCCTATGAGACGCTGAGAGACACTGAGGCTGAAACAGGAAACGCTTTTCTATGAAAAACGGGGTCAGTGATTGTTCCAGCCAATCGCCCCCTACACATCCCGTCAAGGTCGCACCACATCTCACCCTCTCTATTTTGTAATCTCATTTGCTGGCCGCCAAAATTAAGGAAGCCCGAAAATGGCGCGATCTTAATGATGATGCAAAAGATTTTAACCTTTTTTTCGCATGATCTGAAATTTTTGATCCCATAAAAACCTTGCCGATTTCAACTTTGTCGATAAAAATCGCTCAACAATTCTTTAGTTCCAGATAGGTTTTTAACCTTTTTTTGAACCCCCACCTGTTCCTGCGGACCACTCCCAGGGGGCATTTCACAATTCCAGTGAAAACCTCTTCTCCTCTGGAGATTGAATCCTTTTTTTTTCCCAGTCAAGGGGAAAGTCCCCTTGTCTTTTGCGGGGGCTGCACTTTTAAATTTTTTTCCCTACTTTTTTTGGGCCATTTTTTTATATTTTTTATAAATTAATCATGTCCCCCCGAAGCCGTCTTTTCTCAAGACTAAATAAGTCAAATTTACTAACCTTCCCATAATAAATGCTTCCATTCCCTTTTAAGTTTTTTGGGTTCCGTCTTTTCCCCTTCTTAAGATCCCATTCCTCTTAGAATTTAGTTGTCGTCTTGCCTAAGATGCTCCATTCCCCTTATAATTTGGTTTCGCTTTGCACTCTCTCCCTCCTTACATCTTTTCTAAAAACGGGGGCCCAAATTGAACAGCAATTCTAAGTGAGGTCACACCAATACTTTGTCCCGGGGTAGAAATTAATCCTTGCCCCGCGCGTCCATGCCTTTTTTAATTTCACCCAATATTTTACTTGCCGTAAGGCAGTGATTGACACGATGCTTTTCTGTAGTCGTGGTCTACAAGAAGCCCAATCTTTCCAAAAAGTGATTTCCAATTTTTCTTACCCAAACTATGATGCCTGCAGATTAAACCCCCAGGACAATGATGCGCAGATTATTCCCCCCCGGGAATATGATCCCTGCAGTTAAACCCCCAGGCATATGATGCCTGCAGATTATTACCCCCAGGACATATTGCTGAGTTATTCCCCCAGGAATATATGCTGCAGATTATTCCCCCCGGGACATATGATGCTGCAGATTATTTGTACTCAATGCAGAACCTTTACTTTTACCCACATTAAACCCCCATTTGCCAAGGGGATCCCCAAGCCCAGGGTCCGGGCTGCTTAAATTTATGAGAAATTCCATAATTCACTACCCGCATAGCTTGGTGTAATCTGAAAAAAAGTAACCGGCTACGTCCCTTCCACTATATCTTTAAAAAATACAAAAATAAGAGGGGACCCAATACTGACCCTGCGGCCACCCTCCCAGGGGCCACCGGAGTAGGAGTCTTTTACCCCCCATTCTCGGGGTACGACCCAGCAGCCAGTTTTTAATCCAAAATACACACTGTTATCTCTAACCCAGTGGATTCAAATTTTACCCAAAAAAAACTCTTACGGTACAGTGTAAAATGCAGGGGTGTTGCTGGGGGTCCCAAAACATCCGGGATCGGGGCCTTTAAATTTTTCTGAGTAGGGCTGGGTGCACACGGTTTTTTTTGGTTCATTGGAACTGCGGTGTATTTTTACAGAAAAATTTTTGTATGTAGACGCTCAGGGAACTAAAGTGATTACACTGCAGTTAATTTAGTGACTTACAAGAGACGCTCTGAAAGTTGTTTCTTTCTCTTCTTCTCCATCTGCCCCAAGCCTGATGACTTCCCCCTCCAGAACTCTTTTAAAAAATGTACAAAACAAACATCTTAGAACCCAAATTTTATCACATTTCTCTACAATTTCCTATCTCTTTACAAAACCCCCACTATATCCCCCCAAAAGGGTAATAATTACCCCCTTTAGGAAATTTTCCCCCCTATAGCCAGGTAGTTCCCCCCTCTACCAGGTTATTAGCCCTCACCCAGGTTACTGCCCCTGTCGCATTTTACTGCCCCTTTAGGCAGAAATGCCCCCTTTACCCCAAAATGCCCCCTTTAGTCGGGTTTTACCCCTTACCGGGTTACTGCCCCCTTAGCCCAGTAATATCCCCCCAAAAAAACCCCCCTAAAATGCCCCTCTGTAGCCATGAATGCCCCCTGTAGCCATTTGATATCCCCCCTCTGTGCCAGTATATCCCCCTGTACCAGGATATCCCCTCTGTCCATGATAACCCCCTCTGTACCCAGTGATATCCCCCCTGTAACCATGATTCCCCTCTGTACCAGTGATTCCCCCTGTAGCCAGTGTACCCCCTGTAGCCAGTGATATCCCCCGTAGCCAGTGATATCCCCTCTGTAGCAGTGATATGCCCCCTTAGCCACTTTGCCCCCCCCGTAGCCATGATACCCCCCTTGCCATAATCTCTCTCTGTACCTGTAGCCCCCTTCCCCAGTGATAGCCCCCCGTACCAGTGATATGCCCCACTGTAGCCAGTGATTTTCCCTCTGTAGCCAGGATAGTCCCCCTTAGCCAGTGATATTCCCCTGTACCAGTGATAGCCCTCTGTGCCTAATGTCCCCCTGTAGCCAGTGTTGTCCCCTGAAACCCGTGAAAAACCCCCCTGTATCAGTGATACTCTCTCTGTAGCCATGATATGCCCCCCGTACCCAAAGTGATATCCCCCCTGTACCATGATATCCCCCTGAAGCCAGGATATGCCCCCTGTAGCCAGTGTATCCCCCCCTATACCGGAAAAGCCCCCTTTCCCTAATAAAAAATAAAAAAAAAAAAACCTACTTACCCTCCCCGGGGTCCGCTCTCCGGGGCCCCTGCATTTGAGGGTGTAAGCAGATGATTTTACGCTACTTACGCTGTCTCGGGGGGGCCCGGGGACCTCCTGGGCCCGCAGAGCGCCGGCTTAGAGGACCCCCACGTCGCGGGGGGGTGATAAAAGGGGCGCGTCACCCCCCCCACGCCGATTTTAAAAGTACAGCCCCTTACCAAGTGCCGTCACCGGGGGGGAAGACGGGAGGGAAGATCCGTCCTCCCTCCTCCCCGACCTGACTGCGCGCGCTTAAAAAACACCCGTGCAGTCAGAGAGATCGGCGGGCTCCGCCCCCAGGGCCCTCTTATCACACAGGGGCCCTCGGGGCAGAGCTGTTCAATGGGCCCCCAAACCAACATTTATAAATATTATCTAAGGGTATTTCACAGGGTTTGAATTGCGGGGTGCTTTTTTGCGGGATTTGCACTTTAATACCCGAAAGCGCCCACAATTGCGTAAAGCTGTTGGCTCTATGGTTTGGGTTGGTTGCTATTGGGAAAAAAAAACGACTATTATACATTTTGATGAATGGACCCATTTTGCTTTAAACCCCAAAATCAATGACGCAGCTGTTTGAGGACCAGTTTATCGGGAAAAAAACATTTATTTTTGGGGGGAGTATTTGAGTTTCATGTTAACTGCCCGGATAATTCTTTTAAAAAAAAAACAATTTCAGCATGAAAAAAAAAGTGTTTTTCAATTTTTTTTTTTAATTATTTTTTACACCATTTACATTTTACACCAAATACCTCTAGATTTAAATTTTAAAGGGTTATTGATCATTAGAACCGAATATTTTTACTTTTTTTTATGTAATGTATCCAAAAACCAATTTTTTTTTTACTTTTTTTTTTTTACACTTTTTTTTTTTCCCTTCTTTTTAGAGTGCGCAAAATTACGGGGTGAAAACTCCCCCGTCTTACGGTAATCCACATTCCATGGAAATATGGATTCCCTCCCTCCTCGAGCAGGGAAAAAATGACATGTAATTACCAGGGCGTATACACGCCCCTGGTGATTATGTCTATGGTCCGAAGAGGTGCCGCCCCCCGTCCCGCCCCCGTCCACGGGGTAAATTTCGGGGCGTAATTATGCCCGCAAATAAGCCCGTGAAACCCGGCCTAAAGGTTAACTTCATTTTTTCTTTAACTAATAAAGTGTTTTTATTGGGGAAATAGAGGTGTTGTGCAGATTTTTTTTTTATTTTTTTTTTACTTTTTTTAAAGTCCCAAAATGTGATTTGGATTTACTGAAAAGCTGTAAAATAACAACTTATTTTCATCCATCCGTGCCCCCAGCCCCTGCAGCCTGCCATAAAATTTCATAGACTGCTTCAGGCCTGGGGGCACAGGGTGGCTGACCACACAATGTTTTATATATATAGTTGTGGTCACCATCCCACCTGTCACTTTCCCCAAGAGTCCCTGTACCTTCTTCACACGTGAGCCGGGCCCAGACGAAAACACAGCGCTTCATAGACCTCGTGCTGGTACACACGAGGTGACCCGGGGGGGGGGAAAAGCCCGGGAGGGGGGGGCTGGAGACCGATGAGGGGGGGAGGGGGTTAGAAAGTCTGAGCTTTGCATTCCCCCCGGGGGGAGAACGGGAAAGGGGGGGGGGAATCTGCACTCTGCGCTCATGCTCCGGAGTTTTGCCGCGCAGGCAGGCAGGAGCGAAGCAGAGACCAGCCTGGGCCGCCAGTTCGGGGGAAGCAGTTCATTTGGGGCTCGGCCCAATGAACTGCTGGCGACCCCCTGGTCAAAAGCCTTTGAAAGCTAAAAACAAATATATCCCCACTCCCCGCTATCCAAATTCTCTACCTCCTCATAAAAAAAAAGATCGATTGTCGCAGCTTCTGTCCTTAGTAAACCTCTGGCAATCACTAAAAATTGTGTTTGTCAACATACTCCCGTATTTGTTTATGAGCCCCTCAAAAAAATTTTCCCACAACAATGTAAACTTACTGGTCTAATATTTCCCCCGGGAAAGACTTTGGGGCCTTTTTTGAAAATGGAAACCCAACCCTTTGCCTTGCCCCATCCCCTGGGAAATAACCATCACCCGGGAAAAACCTTTTAAAAAATCATGTACAGAGGGGAAAACCGATAACCGAGCTTGGGTTTTTAAAAAACTCTTGGGGGATCCAAAAAGGGCCTGGAACCTTTTCACAATTTATTTTTTAACTTGGGCTTTGACTTTTTTCCACACTGATCCAATTTAAATTAAAAGCAGAAAAATTATTAAAAAGTACTGGCACCCCCCTACAATTTTGCACTTTGGGCCCCCCCCCATCCCAAATTAAATACTCTTTTTTAATATAAAACTGAGCTGAAGGGGAACCCATTTTGAAACCCCTGCCTCTCCTGGTCCCCCATACCAAACTCCCCATCACAGGTTTTTTTAAAGGGCCCCCAAAATTTCTCTGACCCTTTGGGTTTTTGGCATTTTTAAAACTTAAAGAAAAATTTTTGGGTTTGTTTTTCTGTCCTTTTAATTCCTGCCCCAAAAATTTTGAATTTTAGCTGCTTTTAAAACTTTTTTACAATTTTATTAACTCTCTGTAAAATTTTCAAAAACTCAAGCCGAAACCCCCCCCGAATTAATTTTTAAAAGTCCTTTTTTTTTTTGGGGGGGGGGGGGGGGGGTCCCCTGTGGGGGGGCCCCTAAAAAACTTCCAAAACTCCCCACTTTTTGTTCAGGCTTGGGTTCCTAATCCCTTTAGGCTCCCACTTCCTGTTTAAACTGTGGGCATTCTACACTTCCAAGGGTCCACTTCCCGTTCAGTCTGGGGTGGTTTTTAAGCAGTGATTGACATTTTGGGGGTTTTTATTCCTAGCTGAGGCCCCTTAGAGAAAACATTGGGGGGATGGAGGGGTTTAAAAGCAGTGCAAAAAGCTAAGGGGCTTTAAAAAAATTTAAAATTTTTTCGTAAGAAAACTAAACTCCTGTTGGGTTTCTGATTAGAAACAGCAAAAAAGTGTTGCAGAATCCCAGCCACGCTAGGCAGAGGGAAAATGGCAAAAACTTAGGGGAAACTTTTGTACAAAAACAGGGGGATAAGAACTGCTCTAACTCTGAAAAAAAGCCCAAATTAGAAGGCCCAAAGTATTAGGTAATAGGGCCCTTTCCTTTTTCCTTTTTCCCAAAAAGTATACAGCCATCAAATGGGGTGAGAGCGCCCCTTTAAGGTGAAATCATCATTTTTCCTACAATGACGCCTTTCCCCGTAAATTAGCCCTTTAAAAACCGCAAAAAAACAAAAAAAGTAAAATTTCCCCCGCTCCCTGCAGCCGCTTCCTCTCGGGGCTCAAAAAGAAAATTTAAAAACCTCTTCCCTCCTTTCCATTTTTTACCCTTTTCCCACAGCGTCCATACTTGGAGAATAATCTGAATAAATCACATGTAATTTCCTTGTCTTCTCTACTTTGCTGTTTGAGGGGCTGAGAACAATTTGCGGATAAATTAAAAGACCTTTTTTTCCTAAAGGACGCGGTGCAGCGGGTGTTGGGGGGTAATGGGGGCCCCCCGCCTTTTCGCCCCCTTTTATCCTCTCATTGATAAAAATTTTAAAGCTTTAAAGGTTCAGGAAAACTTTGGGCAGACGCTTCTCAGTCCTGAACCCCAAGAAAAAAAATCCCCCGTTTATAACCCTTTTTTTATGTTGGGGGAATTAAAAAAAATACCAAAAAAATAATTTTCCTGTAATTTTTGGGGAAAACCCCAAAATATATGAAAGTCCCTGCAAACCATTTCTGAAAATCCCATTTCCCGGCCCCCAGCAAAAGGGTCTAAAGAACAGGGCCCTGCAGAAAATACATACTACTGCTATATGCAATGCTGTATCTATAAAACTAAATGGTTTTTGTACTTGTGCTATAAAACTGCTGCTAAATAAAAATTCAAATTTTCTGTCCCCATATACTACTAAAAAAACCCTTATGTAAAAGTGATATATTCTAAAACACTACTACAAAAAAATACGCTAGGGACTGGCAAAAACATTAAAAAATACCCGCCCATGTACTTTTATATTTTACTATAAACCACTACCCAAATAATCCGCCCATGTACGTGCTATATAAATACTGTTAAAGGGACTGTGCTATTACGCCCGCTAAATAATAAATGCTATGACTGTCTATAACTACTAATAATAAATGCATGGGGGAAAGTGATATAACTATATCAAATACAAATAAACGCAAAGTAACTTTTATAAAAATAAATATTAAAAAAGCAAATAACACGATTTTCACTATATGAAAACCCCAAGCTGTATACTGCTAACTAAATAAAAAAAAGGTTTTAAACCAAAAATACATTTAAAGGGGGCTATACACGTAACATTGGTCAAACACAGTACAATGGGGACGAGAAATGTCTAACAACTGGTGCAGAGCAGGGGCGTAACTACAGGGGGAGCAGACGAAGCAGCTGCCCTGGGGCCCGTGCTCTTAGGGGGCCCGTGCCCCGGGGCAGCTACTGACACGTCTGCTCCCCCGGTATTGCTGCTCCTGCGCTCGCCGGCAGCGAACATTACCGTTCACTGCCGGCGGACGCAGAGCTGCGGGGCCAGGCGCGCGCCTCCTCTGAATGTCCGGGCCCTCTGGGCCGAGTGCTCAGACACAAGACCGCAAGGCTGCTAGGCGCAGGCCCACAGTGCTGACGTGGGCTGCGCGATGATGTCATATCATTGTGCAGCCCGCGCCGAGCACAGACTGCCCGGGAGCCGAGCTGCAAGGGATCGTGGAGCTGGTAAGTGCTTTCTTATTTATTTATTTATTTATTTTAATATTAATGAATCCTGTATATAGCCCTACTTGCCTGCCTGTATATAGCCCTACCTACCTGCCTGTATATAGCCCTACCTGCCTGCCTGCCTGTATATAGCCCTACCTACCTGCCTGTATATAGCCCTACCTACCTGCCTGCCTGTATATAGCCCTACCTACCTGCCTGTATATAGCCCTACCTACCTGCCTGCCTGTATATAGCCCTACCTACCTGCCTGCCTGTATATAGCCCTACCTACCTGCCTGCCTGTATATAGCCCTACCTACCTGCCTGCCTGTATATAGCCCTACCTACCTGCCTGTATATAGCCCTACCTACCTGCCTGCCTGTATATAGCCCTACCTGCCTGTATATAGCCCTACCTACCTGCCTGTATATAGCCCTACCTACCTGCCTGCCTGTATATAGTTGTACCTACCTGCCTGTATATAGCCCCTACCTGCCTGTATATAGCCCTACCTACCTGCCTGTATATAGCCCTACCTGCCTGTATATAGCCCTACCTACCTGCCTGCCTGTATATAGCCCTACCTACCTGCCTGTATATAGCCCTACCTGCCTGTATATAGCCCTACCTACCTGCCTGTATATAGCCCTACCTGCCTGCCTGCCTGTATATAGCCCTACCTGCCTGCCTGTATATAGCCCTACCTACCTACCTGCCTGTATATAGCCCCTACCTGCCTGCCTGTATATAGCCCTACCTACCTGCCTGCCTGTATATAGCCCTATCTGCCTGCCTCTATATAGCCCCTACCTGCCTGCCTGTATATAGCCCTACCTGCCTGCCTGTATATAGCCCTACCTACCTGCCTGTATATAGCCCCTACCTACCTGCCTGTATGTAGCCCCCCAAAGCCCTGCCTGCCTATATGTAGCCCCTATAGCCTCCCCAAAGCCCTGCCTGCCACTATATAGTCCTTATAGCTTGCTCTATGCCCTTCCTGCCTGTATGGGCCCCCTATAGCCTACCCTAAGGCCTGCCTGCCTACCAATATGACCCTATAGCTACCTAAATCCTACCTTCCTACCCATATGGCCCCTATACCCTGCCTGCCTGTCTGTATGGGGCTCTATACCTAAACCCTGCTTGACTGCCATTATGGGGCCCTATAGCTTCCTAAACCCTGCCTATGTGGGGACCCTATTGCCTACCTAAACCTGGCCTATCTGGGGCCTTCTATAGCCTAAGTAAACCCTGCCTGCCTAAATGGACCCCATATAGCCAGGGGGGCAGGTGCTGGAAAAGTGAGGCTTCTAAGATATTTGTGTCTTAATCTGCAGGGACAAGTGGTCGGGAGATGTCATCATGATGGTCTGGACCGGATGCAGAACAAAGGGGAAAACACGACTGTCAGAGAAACGTCACCTGTGGAGTCCACAAGATGTAACTGTCACTGTAATCACTAAATATGTCCTACAAGCCTGTGTACACAGCTGTCTACCACTATATATTCACTGTATGGATGTACATAAACAGTCAGCAGAGCCTGTGTACACAGGTGTCTACCACTATATAGTCACTGTATGGAGGCAATATAAAGTCTGCAGAGCCTGTGTACACTGGAGTCTACCACTATATAGTCACTGTATGATGTAATACTAGAAGTCTGCATAGCCTGTGTACACTGGTGTCTACCACTATAAGTCACAGTAATGGAGGTAATATAAAGTCTGTCAGACCTGTGTTACACGATGTCTACCACTATAAGGGTCCTGTATGAGGTATAACAGTCTGCAGAGCCTGTGTACACTGTGTCACCACTATATGTTCCCACTGTATGGAGTAAATATACAGTCTGCTGAGCCTGTGGTACACTGGTGACTACCACTAAATGGTCACTGTATGGGGGTAAATACAGGTCTGCAAGAGCTAGTGTACACTGCCATCTACCAATTATATGGTCACTGTATGGAGGTAATATACAGTCTGCATGGAGCCCTGTTGTACACTGGTGACTACCACTATATGGTCACCGTATGGGGTAATATAAAGTCTGTGCAGAGCCTTTACACTGGTGTCACCACTATAGGTCACTGTAATGGAGGTAATATACAGACTGCAGAAGCAGGGGCGTAACTAGAGGAGCAGGGCCCCATAGCAAACTTTTGGATAGGCTCCCCCCCCCCCCCGCTCCCTTGACCACACCATGTACCAAGGACATGCTTGTTTAGATAATGGTAGATAATACAAGGGGCAAATACCTCAACATACAACGCACATCATACTGCTACCATTCAAAGTCCCACTATACTAAGACCAGCATTACCAATAGACGCTTTTACATAAGGACCTGATAAATACCGCCCAAACACGACCAACAAATTACCCAACCACATAATTAACTGAATAATACCCTACACATTACTGATCTGTACACATAGACCAATACTGTCTAATAATAATAAATAGTATTTTAATTAAAATAAATATAATGACCAATAGTGGTATATACAGTGTACACAGGCTCTGCAGACTGGTATACCTCCATACAGTGACCATATAGTGGTAGACACCATGTACACAGGCCTGCAGACTGAATATTACCTCCATACAGTGGTAGACAGCAGTGCGTACACAGGATCTGCAGACTGTATATGGCCTCCATACAGTGTACCATATAGTGTAGGGCACCGTGTAACACAGGCTCTGCATGCTGTTTTATTCCCTCCAAAACAAGTTACCTATAGTGGTAGAGCCACCGTGTACACAGGCGCTGCATACTGTATATTACTCCATACATGACCATATAGTGGTAACACCAATTACACAAGGCTCTGCAGACTGTATATAACCACCATACAGTGACCATATTAGTGGTAGAGCACCATTGTACACAGGCACTGTAAGACATATAACTTGATTACAGTGCAGTTACATCTTTTGACTCACAGAGACGTTTCCTCTGAACCAGTGTCGTTGACATTTCTCTTTTGTCTGCATCCGTCTCCCCATTCCCCGCACATCTTTGATGACATCTCCGGACCACTTCGGTCCCTGCAGATTTAGACACAAATATCTTAGAATCCGGACTTTTCCAGCACCTGCCCCCAGGCTATTAATGGGGTCCATTTAGCAGGCAGGGTATAATAGGATTATGGGGCCCCAAAATAGGGAAAGGTTTAGGTAGCCAATAGTGCCCTATATAGGCAGAAGGGATTAGGCGTACAATAGGAGCCATACAGGTAGACATGGGTTAGGGGGCTATAGGGGACAATATAGGATGTTTAGGTAGCTAAAGGGGCCCCAAAAGTAACAGGCAGGCTTTGGGGGTATACAGGCAGGCAAATAGGGGGCTGTTATAGGCAGGCCTGCATGCATATAAAGGCGCTGTAATTCAGGCAATATAGGGGGCTGTATAGGCAGGCAGGCATATAGGGCTGGGAGACGCTCTAGGCAGGCGCAGGCAATTGGGGGCTGTATAAGGCAGGCAGCAGGCATTTAAGGGGGCTGTATAGTGCGGGCAGGCAGGCATATAGGGCTGTATAGGTGGGCATGCATATAGGGGGGCTGTAAGGCAGGCAGGCATATTAGGGGGGGCTGTATAGGCATGGCAGGCATATATGGGGCTGTATAAGTGCAGGCAGGCATAAGGGGGGGGCGGTATATGCCGGCATATGGGGGCTATAAGCAGGCATATGTGGTGCTACAGTGCAAGCATAAGGGGGTCTAAAGTGCAGGCATATTGGCTATAGGAAGGCATATGGAGGGGTATAGGCAGGCATATGGGGGATAATATGGCAGGCAATGGGGGGTATTATGAGGCAAATGGGGGGCTATAGGCAGGCATATGGGGGGGCTATAGGCAGGCATATGGGTAGCTATAGGCAGGCCATATGGGGGGGTATATTGCAAGCAAATGGGGGGGTATAGGTAGGCAATATGGGTGGCAATAGGTAGTATATGGGGAGAGCTATAGGCAGGCCTGATGGGGGGCTTATATGTAGTATATGGTGGGGCTATAGGTAGGCAAATGAGGGTGGGCTATAGGTAAGCATATAGGGGGCATCAGGCATGCATATGGGGGCTATAGCCAGGCATTGGGGGGGCTATAGGCAGGCATAAGTAGCTATAGGCAGGCATATGGGGGGCTATAGGCAGGCATTTGGGGTAGATAAAATAAGAAAAAAATTACTCACCTCGTCCACGCTCCCACCGATCGCCGCTCGCAATCCGCTCTGCTGCTCTCCCTGCAGCCTCTGCGCTCTAGCGCGGGCGGCGCTGGTGATGTGACGTCACCGCGCGCAAGCCCACGTGACCACAGAAGCGCCTTCAGGGAGTAGCCAGAGCGGGGGGCCCGGGCGTCACCAGGAGATGCGGCGGCCCCGCAGCCCCCGCTCCGCCCGCAGAGAACTGTTAAGTTTCACATGCCGGCTGGTCCCAGGAGCGGCATTACCGGGGTACTAGCGTACGCTGTATCAGCTGCCCCGGGGCCCCCCTAAGTGCAGGGGCCCCGTAGCAACTGCTACCCCTGCTACCCCCGGTAGTTACGCCACTGCTGCAGAGCATGTATACACTGGTGTCTACCACTATATGGTCACTGTATGGAGGTAATATACAGTCTGCAGAGCCTGTGTACACTGGTGTCTACCACTATATGGTCACTGTATGGAGGTAATATACAGACTGCAGAGCCTGTGTAAACTGGTGTCTACCACTATATAGCCCACTGTATGGAGGTAATATACAGTCTGCAGAGCCTGTGTACACGGTGTGTCTCCCCTATTGTCACTGTATGGAGGTAAATAAACAGTCTGCAGAGCCTGTGTACTCGGGATGTCTACCACTATATGGTCACTGTATGGAGGAAAATATACAGTCTGCAGAGCCTGGTACTCTGATGTCTCCACTATATGTCACTGTATGGAGGTAATATACAGTCTGCAGACCCTGTGTTACTCTGATGTCTAACACTATATGGTCACTATATGGTGGTACTATTGGTCTTTTGTATGCTGATCAGTAATAGTGTAGGGGTATATTCAGTTACTTTGTGGTGGTAATTTGTGGTCATGTTCTGGCGGTATAATCAGGTCCATATGTAGCAGTGTTAGTGGTAATGTTGGTTTTGGTATAGTTTGGTAGCAGTAGGATGGTGAGGTTATTTGCTCCTTGTATTATCTATATTATCGAACTGCATGTTCTGCTAAATGTTCGTGGTCGGGGAGGCGGGCGAAGAGGGGGGGCCCATCCAAAACTTTGCTATGGGCCCCGGCTTCTCTAGTTACGCCCCTGGTGCAGAGGGAGAGAGGACCTTGCCCGCAAAGGCTTACAATCTGCAAGGAAGGGGAAAAGAGACAGGAGGTGAGGGGGGACATGTTTGTGGAGGGTGTTGGGGCAGCAAGGTTATTGTAGGTTATAGGTTCCTGCAGAGATGGGTTTTCAGGTTGCTTTTGAGGCTGGTGAAAGTGGAAGAGAGTTTGATGTGTTGGGGCAGTGAGTTCCAGAGTGTGGGGGAAGCTACACAGTTGTGTGAGGAGTTGACACAGGGGGCCACATGTATGAATCCCGCCGGGTCGGGGCGCACCTTTCCGCCACTTTCCCGGCGGAATCTGCGCCTGATTTATGTCGGGGCCCGGGCGCGCTCATACATAGCATGTAAAGTCCGCCGCGCCTCGCCAGTGTTATAGGCGCAGTGCGGGTCCGAGGCGCAGTGCGGGGCTGCGCCTATGATTCAGCGCCGGAGGTAGTGCGGTCATACATGCGGGAAAAAGTCCGCCGCGCACCACCAGTGTGTTAGGCGCAGTGCGGGGCTGCGCCTATGATTCGCCGCCGAAGGTAGCGCACTCATACATGCGGGGAAAAGTGCGGGACTTAGGCGCCATGCTGGGCTGCGCCGAAAAACAGTTCCGATGCGAGACAGGCTGGAACAGCGAGAAATCATTCCACATGTCGGTGCGGAGTATGAATCAAAAATCGCCTTTATAAAGGCGTTCAACATTCTCAGGAAAAGAGCTGAAACCTAAAAAATAAAAAATACATAAAACAAAATCACTTTCCAATATCCTAATTCAAGAATTAGGATATTGGAAATTGCCGGGAAATACAGTAATTCAAAAAAATATATATTAAATCAATAAAATCATGTTTATTTCTTTATTTTCGTTAGCCAAGGATCAATAGTATGGGTGCAACGAAAATAAAGAAATAAACATGATTTTATTGAATTAATATATTTTTTTCGTTACCCCCATATTATCATTCGTTTTATATACACATCGGGACAACTTCTGTAGTCTTATAATTTGATTTCGGCCATGTACAATGTTATTTCAGATTGCATTAGAAAACCCATAGGAGCGTCGCTCGCTCTCCCATTGGTCCAAATAACGCCGCCTCTTTTAACTTAGCCAATCACAGAGCGCGCTCAGAATTTCTTTTCCCCATAGAACTCTATGAGAAAGTAGCTCGCGCTCTGATTGGCTAAGCTGGACGAGCCCCCGCCGCTTCAACCAATCAGCTCGTTTCTGCATTTTTACTGTATTTTGAACTGTCCCGCCTTTGAATATAATTGGTCATTTTTTCTCCATAGGATATAATGGGACATTGTCGCTCCTATTCTGATTGGTTAATTCTCCGCCATAGGTTATAATGGGACATTGTTGCTCCTATTCTGATTGGCTGGCTTCTGCCGACCAATGAGAATAGCTTAAACAATTTGAATTACTGTATTTCCCAGCAATTCTCTCTATTGCAATTCCCTATGTTGCGCCGGTCTCGACGACAAACGCGTTGTTCGGATTTTTAACTGCTTTATTTGTAAAGAAGGGTTCGGCTCTTTATCTGATAATGTTTTACACTTAATAAAAATGATTTTTTTATTAATACTACTGAGCGCCGAGATTTCAGAGCGCCCATCTCTCCATAGACTATAATGGGAGAAGTAGCTCGCGCTCTGATTGGCTGGGATAGCCAAGCCCCCGCTAGCTCAGCCAATCAGCTCTTTTCTGTCTTTTTACTGTATTTTGAACTGTCCCGCCTTTGATTTTGATTGGTCTAAACTTCTCTATAGACTAGAATGGGTCTTTGTCGCTCCTATTCTGATTGGTCAATCCTTCCCCATAGGTTTTAATGGTTCACTGTCGCTCCTATTCTGATTGGCCGGTTTATGCCGACCAATGAGAATAGGTTTCAGAATTTGAATTACTGTATTTCCCGGCAATTTCCAATATCATAATTCTTGATATTGCGCCGTTCTAGAGTCTTGGAAAGTGATTTTTTTTAAAATTATGTTTATTTTTTACGTTCAGCTCTTTTCTGACACTGTTTTCCGCCTTTATAAAGGCGATTTTTTTCGGAATCACACTCCTGCTGCACGGAGCGGAGCGCCGAGATTTCTGTCGCGATCTTCGATCCGCTTCCTCGCATGTTCGGATCCTGCTTCACTTCGCCTCTGCCGGAGCATTTAGACCAAAAAAAAAACCAGGTCTGCCTGTTGGAGCTGCCGAGAGCTGCACTGCGCCTCGCTTTGCCGACTCGCCATCGTACATGCCTCGGAGTATACGAGCGTGCCGCGTCCTGCCCCGGAACGCCTACCCCCGCGCCCACACCGCGCCCACTGCCCGCCCGTTCATGTGAGGCGCAGCTGAAAGTGGCGAACACTGCGCCTAACACTGAATCCCTGCGTCCGACAGCGGGATTCGGGCCGGGAGGCGCAGTATACGCCAAAAAACAGGCGGAAAGCCCGATCATACATGTCGCCCAGGGAGAGCAGAGAAGAAGGTCCTGCTATATACTATGTGCTATCTACTACTGCTAAATGATAGTGTTATATACTGCTATATACAGTGCTATTTACTACTGCTAAAGCTAGAATAACAACCATCCTGATTTTGGACTAATTCGAAGTCATTGAAGTGACGCCGCGCTTCCGCTCTGCTCATTACCTCCATTTATTGCTGTAATTGTTGTCGCCGTCCTTTATGTCATTGTGACTCGAGAACACAAAGAAACATTTTATTCCACATATAATGTATTAAAAAGCAAATCTGTAGCTGCACTGATGCTGCCTGAACATAACATCAGCGACGCAGCGTGGGAGTCGCCATATGCTGCTTGATGGAATAGTCGCGCTGACACATCCAGAGCAATTCACATGACCCCGCAGCGACGGGAGGATATCACGTATTACTTTTCTTCCAATTTGCCAAGTGCAATAATACACCTGCCAACTCAGCATGAAGGGGACACTTCCATCAGAAAAGGGTCATTTTGTTAAAACGAATATATTCCTGGAAATTTTTTTTTTTTGAATTTTTGGCAGTAATTTTTTTCTTAATTCGACACCTATGCATTTGAAAATTAAAAAGATAATCTTATCCTTTTCTAGCTGTGATTAACTCTCACTTTACTGCACCTACTGCTTACCTCTATGTAGTCTCATTACAAATAGTAGGTAATGACAGGATGATTGCTTTATTGTTCTCTGGATGGGAATAGATAAGAGTTGATTCTAGGGGCCCACCAGTTCAGTTGTTTCTGGGCCCATCAGTAGAGTTTATTTTAGGAGCTCACTCACAGGCCTCTTGCTTTCTGCCTCTCCCAAGAATGCATATGCAGTTAAAACCCAAAGTCAGGTATGCTATGCTCAGGGGTCCATTAGGGGTTTCCCCAGTTTCCCTGTGGGTTAGTCCAAGCCTGATTAGCAAAGACCACAGGGCTAGTAAAACAATATATGGGGTAATCTTTTCTGCACTGGGAAGAGGGTTTCTTCATACTGACTTCTCTCACCTCCTGCTGATACCTGACCTCTCTCACCTCCCGCTGATCCCACTGACCTCTCCCGCCTCCCACTGATCCCACTGACCTCTCTCACCTCCCGCTGATAACACTGACCTCTCTCACTTCCCGCTGTATACACTGAACTCTCTCACTCCTGCTGATAACACTGACCTCTCTCACCTCCCGCTGATAACACTGACCTCTCTCACCTCCCGCTGATAACACTGACCTCTCTCACCTCCCGCTGATAACACTGACCTCTCTCACCTCCCGCTGATAACACTGACCTCTCTCACCTCCCGCTGATAACACTGACCTCTCTCACCTCCCGCTGATAACACTGACCTCTCTCACCTCCCGCTGATAACACTGACCTCTCTCACCTCCCACTGATAACACTGACCTCTCTCACCTCCCGCTGATAACACTGACCTCTCTCGCCTCCCGCTGATAACACTGACCTAACTCACTTCCCACTGATAACACTGACCTCTCTCACCTCCCCCTGATAACACTGACCTCTCTCACTTCTCGCTGATAACACTGACCTCTCTCACCTCCCGCTGATAACACTGACCTCTCTCACCTCCCGCTGATAACACTGACCTCTCTCACCTCCCGCTGATAACACTGACCTCTCTCGCCTCCCACTAATAACACTGACCTCTCTCACCTCCCACTAATAACACTGACCTCTCTCACCTCCTGCTGATAACACTGACCTCTCTCTCCTCCTGCTGATGACACTGACCTCTCACCTCCCGCTGATGACACTGACCTCTCTCTCCTCCCGCTGATGACACTGACCTCTCTCCCCTCCCGCTGATAACACTGACCTCTCTCCCCTCCCGCTGATAACACTGACCTCTCTCCCCTCCCGCTGATAACACTGACCTCTCCTCCTGCTGATAACACTGACCTATGTATCTTCTCCGACTGATAACACTGACCTCTCTCCCCTCCTCCCGCTGATAACACTGACCTCTCTCCCCTCCTCCCGCTGATAACACTGACCTCTCTCCCCTCCTCCCGCTGATAACACTGACCTCTCTCCCCTCCCGCTGATAACACTGACCTCTCTCACCTCCCGCTGATAACACTGACCTCTCTCGCCTCCCACTGATCCCACTGACCTCTCCCGCCTCCCGCTGATAACACTGACCTCTCACCTCCCGCTGATAACACTGACCTCTCTCACCTCCTGCTGATAACACTGACCTCTCTCACCTCCCGCTGATAACACTGACCCCTCTCACCTCCTGCTGATAACACTGACCTCTCTCACCTCCTGCTGATAACACTGACCTCTCTCACCTCCCGCTGATAACACTGACCTCTCTCACCTCCTGCTGATAACACTGACCTCTCTCACCTCCCGCTGATAACACTGACCTCTCTCACCTCCCGCTGATAACACTGACCTCTCTCACCTCCCGCTGATAACACTGACCTCTCTCACCTCCTGCTGATAACACTGACCTCTCACCTCCCGCTGATAACACTGACCTCTCTCACCTCCCGCTGATAACACTGACCTCTCTCACCTCCCGCTGATAACACTGACCTCTCTCACCTCCCGCTGATAACACTGACCTCTCCCACCTCCCGCTGATAACACTGACCTCTCTCACCTCCGCTGATAACACTGACCTCTCTCACCTCCCGCTGATAACACTGACCTCTCTCACCTCCCGCTGATAACACTGACCTCTCTCACCTCCCGCTGATAACACTGACCTCTCTCACCTCCCGCTGATAACACTGACCTCTCTCACCTCCCGCTGATAACACTGACCTCTCTCTCCTCCTGCTGATAACACTGACCTCTCTCACTTCCCACTGATAACACTGACCTCTCTCACCTCCCGCTGATAACACTGACCTCTCTCACCTCCTGCTGATAACACTGACCTCTCTCACCTCCCGCTGATAACACTGACCTCTCTCCCCTCCCGCTGATAACACTGACCTCTCTCACCTAATACTGATAACACTTACACCTCTCTCTCACCTCCTGCTGATAACACTGACCTCTCTCACCTAATACTGACCTCTCTCACCTCCTGCTGATAAACCTCGCACCTCTCTCTCACCTCCTGCTGATACCACTGACCTCTCTCACCTCCTGCTGATAACACTGACCTCTCTCAACTCCTGCTGACAACACATTTCTCCCCAGTCCTGCTGATAACACTTACACCTCTCAGGCCATAATAAGCCTGGAAGAGAACCATCAAACCAGTAAACCTCTCGCTGCCGAAGTCATGTACAGAGCGGAACTTTAAAAAAATCTATGGAAAAAAACCAACCTTCTAATGTGGATAAATCATTATAGTAGTCACATATTGCATTTCAACATTTGGAAATATAAAATTTGCTGGTAGTGTCCCTTTAAGTGTCACCCAGTAGTGGCCCAAGGTACCAGTCAGGGGTCCAGTCCGGCAGGTGAGGTATTTTGCTGGCAGAAAACTCCTGTCCTAGTTTGTGGAAATTTTACAGATCTCTGGAAACTTTACCGAACTGTAGGTTAAAAAGTAACACATTTTTTGCAACATTAAAGGGGTATTCTCGTTTCATCATTTGGCAGCCGTTTATACTGGTTGCTAAGCAGAGCTTATGAAAGTGTGTATGTGAGGATTCATTCTGTGTGAGCCAGGGGGAAGGAAAAGGTTCTCAGCTGTCGTTGGAAGTGAAAAGCTAAGTGTAACTCCATAGTGTATATCTATATTTCTCGCTCTAATACTTTGTAACTAGAATGGGCATTTGACATTCAGGACTCTGGGAAAGATGGGTGTGTTGTTTTTTTCTCTCTGTCACACACAGTGATATATCCTGCAGATTATTACACCTCTGACCTCTACAGATCTGCAGAACAAAACTTTGTTTTATCTGCTTGTGTTTACTGTACAACATTTCTCTCTCTGGTGCAGGACCTCTGCTTGCTGTCAAGAGAAAAGAGCAACCCCGCACGCTTACGTCACAACCACCACTGCTTGCTATCAGTGAAAAGAGCAAACCCCGCACGCATACGTCGCAACCAATACTGCTTGCTGTCAGTGAAAAGAGCAAACCCCGCACGCATAGGTTGCAACCACCACTGCTTGCCATCAGTGAAAAGAGCAAACCCCGCACGCATACGTCGCAACCACCACTGCTTGCTGTCAGTGAAAAGAGCAAACCCCGCATGCATAGGTTGCAACCACCACTGCTTGCTGTCAGTGAAAAGAGCAAACCCCGCACGCATACGTCGCAACCACCACTGCTTGCTGTCAGTGAAAAGAGCAAACCCTGCATGCATACGTCGCAACCACCACTGCTTGCTGTCAGTGAAAAGAGCAAACCCCGCACGCATATGTCGCAACCACCACTGCTTGCTATCAGTGAAAAGAGCAAACCCCGCACGCATACATCGCAACCACCACTGCTTGCTATCAGTGAAAAGAGCAAACCCTGCACACATACGTCGCAACCACCACTGCTTGCTATCAGTGAAAAGAGCAAACCCTGCATGCATACGTCGCAACCACCACTGCTTGCTGTCAGTGAAAAGAGCAAAAACCGCATGCATACGTCACAACCACCACTGCTTGCTGTCAGTGAAAAGAGCAAACCCAGCACACATAGGTTGCAACCACCACTGCTTGCTGTCAGTGAAAAGAGCAAACCCAGCATGCATACGTCGCAAACACCACTGCTTGCTGTCAGTGAAAAGAGCAACAACAGCAACCATACGTCAAAACCACCACTGCTTGCTGTCAGTGAAAAGAGCAAAAACCGCACGCATACGTCGCAACCACCACTGCTTGCTGTCAGTGAAAAGAGCAAACCCCGCACGCATACGTCGTAATCACCACTGCTTGCTGTCAGTGAAATGAGCAAACCCTGAAGTCATACGTCGTAACCACCACTGCTTGCTGTCAGTTAAAGAGCAAACCCAGCAGACATAGGTTGCAACCACCACTGCTTGCTATCAGTGAAAAGAGCGAAACCCAGCATGCATCGTCGCAACCACCACTGCTTGCTGTCAGTGAACAGAGCAAAACCCGCATGCATACGTCACAACCACCACTGCTTGCTGTCAGTGAAAAGAGCAAAAACCGCATGCATACGTCACAACCACCACTGCTTGCTGTCAGTGAAAAGAGCAAAAACCGCATGCATACGTCGCAACCACCACTGCTTGCTGTCAGTGAAAGCAGTCTCTCTCTCGTTGCTGTGCACGCACTTCCCTGCACGCTCTCGTGCACAAACTCTCTCCTGCTTCTCCCTCTGACGCGCGTTCCCGAATACAACCGGGGGCAGGATCTGGGCGGACCCGACTGGAGATCTCACTTTGTTTCCAACCATGAAACGAACGTCCCATTCTCTTAAACCATACCACTTTGCCTATATGTAACCAAGGTCCCACAACCTTCGATTTTTGGTCTTGCCTTTTGAACAATGATCGATGAAACGAGAAATCCCCTTTAACCTCTGCCCGCGGGGACCTCTGTGGTTTTTTTTCCACATCCGATTTTCCCTCCTCGCCTTCCCCGAGCCATAACTTTTTTAATTTTTTCACCGACATAGACATATGGGAGCTTTTATTTTGTTGGACAAGATGGATTTTCTAATGGTATCATTAACCGAACCATAGAATATACTGGGGAACCACAAAAGCAGTCTAAGTGGGGGAAAATGTGAAAATAATGAACTTGCTTCATGTTTGTGGGAGTTTTGTTTTTACGGTGTTCAATCTTGGGTATAGATGATGTGTTCTCTGTATTCTACAGGTTGATACGAGTCCGGCAATACCAAACATGTAGGGTTTTCGTTATGTTTTGGTGCCGTAAAAAAAATATCCAAACATTTTTATTTTTAAAATTTTTCTGCAGCGCAATTTTCTACGATCAATAACTTTTTTTATACTTCTACCTACGGACTTGAGTGAGGGCCATTTTTTTGCAGGATGATGGGCATTTTCTATTGGTGTTAGTTTGGAATACACGTGACTTTCCTGATCACTTTTATTCCAATTTTTAGGAGACATGAAATGAAGAAAAAACAATTTTGGTGTTTGGAATTTTTTTTCTTCTACGGTGTTGAGGGAACGGGGGTAAAGGATGTTATACTTTACTAGATCAGACTTTTACGGCTGCGGCGAAACCAAATATGGGGAACTTTTATTATTATTTTATGTTTTTATTTGTAAAATGGTAAAAGGGGGAGCAGTTGAACTTTTAAATTTTTTTTAAAAACTTTAAAACTTTTTTTTTTTTTACTTTGACTTGAGTCCCCCTAGGGTACTTCACGCTATAATTTATACAGCCTGTTGCTTTGTAATGTAATGCAATAGGGTGTACAAAGATTTCCTAAAAGCTGCTTCCTCCCCGGGGGCAGAAAAACAAAAAAACTTTGGGGGGCGATGGAAACCTTCACATGCTTTCAGCCGCCATGTTAACCTATCGGGTTAGCCACTGAGGTCCCAAACAGTGCCCCATTTCCATACCTAAGAAAACCGTGGCCGTGTTTCACGGGCGGCTCTAAAGGGTTAAACAGCGGGGGAGGGAAATTCGGCTCCACCCCGCCTGAAACCGGGTTTTCTTTTTAATCTGCAATTAGCAGCCGTCACCCCCCGGGCTTTTGCAGTGGGACGGGCCGCCCCGAGCCTGCTACACCCCCTTTTAAAACCGGGCCCCGGGGGCGGGGCTCATTTTCCCATTTTTTTGGTTTAAGGGATTAATGGTGGTTGTCTTGCCATGCAGTCACAGTCACAGGCACATTTTTTTTCGGGCAACGTTCACATAGCGCTTGTGGCCATACATTTTGCAAAACCTCATTCGCCTTCAGTGGGGCTTTTTCCCAGTAAGCGCTGGCCAGTGCATGCTTTCAACGCGAGGCAACTCCCTGCCTTTTATAACTTTCTATTTTTTCTGAACGACGCTGATTATTTTACTAAAACATTACCATGTTTGCATATATCGATGCAACTAGGCACCAAAAAATACCCTTTCAAATATGCCGTGGGACGTACCCTCCCCTTTTCCCCGTCCCAAGCTGTGGGGTGATTCTATAGCTTTGTTTAAAGCAGTTTCAAGATTTCCCCTTAAACAAGCTGAGAAAATTCAAAAGCGCACAGGAAGCAAATTTTCATTTAACAAAGCTACAAAACGGGTTAGGAGTGAAAAAAAATTTGGCTTTTTTTGAAAATAAAAGCAAATCTTGTTAAGTTTATAAATCTCTGACAGTAAAGCCCCCCCAACCATGTCACCGGTGCCCTCTAATCAGAAAGCAGAATTATGGTCAGGTAACCATCAAAACCGGGGGTGCACTCAAGCAGATAAAAATCTCTTTTTCCCCGGACCGGGGTAATTTTAAAAAGAAAAATGTTTTTGGGGAAAAAGTTTTTAAATTTAACCTGTCCCAACATGGGGGAAATTAACCCTTTGCAATGAGAAACCCCCTTTAGGTACCGAGGACTCTAATAATAATATATAGCGATATAAATCAATGCCCTCAGGTATCAATTTCCCCCCGGGCCCTGTAAAAAATTTAAAGAAAAAGCGCTCTTATTACAAAAATAACAGATTAACCCTTACTTGCAGTCAAATTTTTTTTTGGGGGGCCCACTTAAATTTTTTTTTCCTCCACCTCCCTTTAAATAAACCCAAAAAGAGTTTTTTATTTTTTCCATCCACATAGACAAGGGGGCTTTTTTGGGCGGGTTTTTTTTGCAGGACAAGATGGTTTTTTTAAGGGTTTTAATTAAACCCTAAAAATACAAAAAAAAGGGGGAAAAAAATTTTTAAGGGGGCAAAAATTTGAAAAAACACCCCCCGCACCTTTTTACAGGGCCCCGTTTTTATGGCGTTCATGCTTTTGGAAAAAGTGATTTCATTGTTTTCTGCACATTCCGTTTCCCCAAAGATGCCCCAAATATTTAGAAGTTTTTTTTAAATTTTTTGAAAATTTTTAAAAAAATAAAAAATTTTTTGTTTTTTAAAAAATTTTTCGCTGCGCGCCATTTTTTGCACTAATCACTATTTTTCTTCTTCCTCCCCCTGGGGCGGAGTGAGGGCATTTTTGGGGGTGAAGTGGGCAATTTTTTTAGTTAGCCGGGGTAGAGGGAACTTTTTTTTATTCCCAATTTTTAAGGGGGGCGGGGAAAAGCACATTTTCTGGCATTTTTGGGGAAATTTTTTTTAGCGCACAAATAGATGAATTTAGAAATTTTAAATAGTTTGGACCCTTTTAAAAAAAGTGGGGATACCATTTTTGTGTCCCCTTTCTTTTTTATTTGTAAAAAAATCAGAAGGGGGGGTTAAACTTTCAATTTTTTATTATATCAGTTTATAAAAAACCTTTTTTTTTTCCTTTTTTTTTTGTTTACCTGTGCTTGTAGTCCTGGTTCTAGGGTACTTGAACAATAGGGGGCGCTGTTGCTTGTACACCTTTCTGCATTATACAGTATATAATTTTTGAAAGGGTGTGGCACCCCAAAAATAAACCCATTTTTGGGAAAAATAGGAGAAGTAAAAATGGGAGCTACAAAGCTTTTTAAATTTGCCCCTTCCTGCCATTGGTACCCCACAATTTTGTCTTAGGGGTGTTGAACCCCTCCAATTCCGCTGATAAAAAGCAAGGGACCAGCTGGAATTTTAAAAGGGCCCACTCACCAAAATTTCGCCCATTGTCCCTAAGGGGCAGGGACCTCTCTCCTTCTGTACCAGTTGTTAGTTAGTAACTTGTCACCTTGTACTTGTTTTACCTAGTTATGTATGAAACCTGAATGTACAGCGCTCTGGAACCAAGGGCGCTCCAAAAATAAATAATAATAATAATAATAAGATCAAAGGAACTGTGACTCGGCAGTGTGGCCTATCGGATGTAGTGTCCCATAGTCACATCCAACTCACTGAGCTTTGCAGTGTGACTGGGATTAGAGCCATCCCCACACTCATCTGCAGGCAGCTGTTTTGGGGTGTTTGCTCCTCATCAGTGCAGAGTAGATACTGGTTGACCGGGTGAGAAGCTCTAGATGTTGCTCAAAAGGTGTAATGTTCCTCATTAAGGAGAGGCACCATGTAGGTGTGCGGAGACAAAATTATAGACACTTCACTGAAATTTTAATATATTCAAATAAGGTCAAGGGAAAAGAGATTGGACTCTGCAGCGCCACCTATTAAAGATATTTAAATTTCAGTGGAGCAACAATGACGGATAAGTCTGAACACTACACGGTGCCTCTTCTTAATAAGGAACGTTACCTCTAGAGCTTCTCACCCAGCCAACCAGTATCTACTCTGCACTGATGAGTAGTTGTCTGCAGATGAGTATTTGGTTTGGCTTTACTCCCAGTCATTTGCATGGCTATGTGAGTCAGAAGTGATTTAGGGAATGCTACATCCAGAGTCCTATCTCATTTTTTGGATATATTTATATTTTAGTAGAGCAACCATGGCATAAAGGTGTACACATCTAAGTACGGCTGCTGATGGGCTCAACTCAGCGACAGAGACAGGCTTGGACTAGTCCACAGAGGAGCAGGAGAAGCCACTGGTGGGCCCTTGGGCATGGCAAGCCTTGTGTTGCTTTTCGGGAACAAAGGCACAAAAATGGAGGGAGAGTGCAAAAGTCATGTGGAGTCATGTATAGTAGCTGTATGGTGGACCTCAGTAATTAACTCCACTGGTTGCCCCAAGAATCATCTCCACTGGCGGCCTCAAGAATCACCTCCACTGGTGGGCCCAAGAATCACCTCCACTGGTGGGCCCAAGAATCATCCCATTGTGGCCCCCGGGTTTCCTCCCCGGTGGGGCCCCCAAAAAGATCTGCCCTGGTGGGGAACCCAAGAATAAACCCCCTGGTGGGGGCCCAAAAAAAACTCTCCCTGGGGGCCCCAAAAAATAATCTCCATGGTGGCCCAAGAATCAACTCCCCCGGGGTGGACCCCCAAAACATCAACTCCATTTTGGGCCCCAAGTCCACTCCACTGGTGGCCCCCAAAAATCGCTCCACTGGTGGCCCCAAGAATATCTCCATGGGTCTCCAACAAATCAACTCCACTGGTGGACCCCCAAAAATCAACTCCCCGGTGGCCCAAGAATCAAATCCAAATGGGGCCCAAGAATCCAAATCATGGTGGGCCCAAGAATCACTCCCTGGTGGGGCCCCCAAAAATCATCTCCATGGTGGCCCCAAGAATAACTCATGGTGGACCCCAAGACATCACTCTATGGTGGACCCCAAGACATCAATCCATTTTGGGCCCCCCAAGAATCCACTCCACTGGTGGCCCCAAGAATCAACTCTCTGGGGGCCTCAGAATCACTCCCCTGGTGGTCTCCAAGAATCAATCCACTGGGGGACCCCAAGAATAACTCCCGGTGGAGCCCAATAACAACACCCTGGGGGCCCAAAAATCAGCTCCCCCCTGGTGGCCCCCAAAAACAACTCCACTGGTGGGCCCCAAGAACAACTCACTGGGGGCCCCCGAAAATCAAATCCCCTGGTGGACCCAAAATCAATCCACTGGCGGGCCCCAAAAATCACCCATGGTGGGGCCCCAAGAATCAACTCCCTGGTGGAGGCCCAAGAATCAACCCATGGCGGGCCCAAGAAACAGCTCCCCTGGTGGACCCCAAAAATCAGCTCCACTGTGGGCCCCAAGAAAAACTTCATGGTGGCCCCAAAAAATCCCCCATGGTGGAGCCCAAAATCAAATCCCATGGTGGAGCCCGAATCAACTCCAGGTGGAGCCCCGAATCAACTCCCCTGGTGGACCCCAAGAATCACCCCATGGGGCCCAAGAATCCCCTCCACTGGTGGCCCCAAGAATCCTCTCCACTGGTGGGCCCCAAGAATCAACTCCCCTGGTGGAGCCCAAGAATCAGCTCCACTGGTGGACCCCAAGAATCAGCTCCACTGGTGGACCCCAAGAATCATCTCCACTGGTGAGCCCCAAAAATCATCTCCACTGGTGAGCACCAAGAATAATCTCCACTGGTGGCTCCAAGAATCACCTCCACTGGTGGCCCCAAGAATCAGCTACATTGATGGGCCCCAGACACGCCAGTCTGACACTGTTTTCTGATAACAGTGAGGTGCTGCTACAGACCCCTTCCTGTCTCTCCAGAATATCCTCCGTTGGTGTAACTGTGACGAGTAGCACAGCTCTGATACTTTTAAGGTCGCTGTGGGCCCCCATGCAAGCAGGGCCCATATACAGCTGCACCGGTGACAACTATGATTGTCTGTCCCTGTATTGAACTTTTTGCTGGTGACTTGTGGATGAGCAGACATTGATCTGCCCAATCTAAATGTAGCATTGAGACACGGAATGGACCAAGGACAATGACCCCTCTATTAGCGCTGCAGATACGGGGGCGGTGTAGCCTTCAAGAGACTAAATTAAGAGAATCTTTTAAATCATGCAGCCATTCAGCGCACAGCGTCTGGGCCACTAAGACGTCTATTTCCAGGCAGTATCCAAGGCAATGGCTTCAACAATCATGTCCTCGTGACTCGTGCTTACCCTCCGGAGGGCAAGGACAGTCTTAACCCTTTTTTGGTCAATCTCATTTTTTGCCTCCTCCCCTTCCAAGAGCCATAACTTTTTTATCCATGTATAAAGTGGTACGAGGGCTTGTTTATTGCAGGACAAGATGGACATTTTAATTCTACCATTGACCTTCCATGAAATGCACTGGGAAACCCAAAAAACACTATTGGCGACATGTATGAATCTCGCCACGTCGGAGCGCATGTTTCCGCCAGTTTTCCGGCGAAATTTGCGCCTGATTTATGTCGGTGCCGAGGTGCGCTCATACATGCGGTGTAAAGTCCGCCGCGCCTCTCCAGTGTATGGGGCGCAGTGCGGGACTTAGGTGCAGAAGGACTGCGCCTCACATGTATTCCGATTCGAGACAGGCTGGAAAACAGCGAGAAATCATTAAACATGTCCGTGCAGAGTATGAATCAAAAAATCGCCTTTATAAAGGCGTAAAACATTCTTTGAAAAAGAGCTCAAACCTACTAAAAAAAATGCATAAATAAAACCACTTTCCAAAAATCAAGACCGGCGCAACATCGGGAGTTTGGATTTTGAAAATTGCCGGGAAATACAGTAATTCAAATTCTTTAAGCTCTTTCAAATTTTCGGCAGAAAACCCGCCAATCAGATAGGGCGACAGTGACCCATTATAACCTATGGAGAATATTTACCAATACAAATCCACGGCGGGACAGTTAAAAAGACATTAAAAATGCAGAAAAGAGCTGATTGGTTGAACTAGTGGGGGCTTGGCTATCCCGGCCAATCAGAGCGCAAGTTACTTTCTCCCATTGTAGTCTATGGAGAGACGGGGGCACTGAAATCTCTGTGCCGTGAGGCATGGAGTATTAGTAAATAAATCAGTTTTGTTAAAGGGGATGTATCGCTTCCTTAGTTCGGCTGATTCACACTGCTCTCAGCTTCTCAACTCTGGAAATGCAGGGGCGTTCTTCCCCTCCCAGCTGGGTGACATCATCCCTCCCTTCACTGTTCATGCTGGCTCCTGAGACTTTCCCCTCCCCCCCTCTCTGAGTCCACATGTCACTGTGTCTCTCCTTATTTTGTAAGAGCTGTATACATACCACAGGCTGCATTCAATCTAGACTGAGCACTGATCTCTCACAGCTGGAGATGTGTTACAGCTTTCTATGAACAGCACAGATCACCCTTCTATGCATGAGAGTTAGGCACCGGGACAAAACTGTTATGTTTTCTCATTGTAGAATCTGTTGCAGTCTGTTTCTGCTGGGTGTGGAGAGCGAAAATGCTTCGGCCCCTAACTGTGAGTCAGGCAGGGATCGACACAAATTGTGCTATTTCCTGATTGTGTAAGCCCTTCAGTGTAATTCTGTTTCTTCTGCCTGTATAAAGTGAAAATGAATCGACCGGGGCTGTACAGAATGTAAATGAGCTCTCAGCTAGTGAATTGCAAGGAGGAGGGATTCGACCAGCACTGGATATCAGTGTAAACAAAAACACAAGATAAGGAATACTGTGAATACAAGACAGCTTTGCTAATGACATCTAATTGCAAAGTTGCTTGTTTTCACTGTCCCCTTATTCTGAAGACCATTTAATGAAATGATAAAACCCCTTTAAGTGTAAAATATTATCTGAAAAAGAGCTCAAACCGTCTATAAACATAAATCAAATCCCTAACAACGCGTTTGTTGCCAAGACCGGCGCTACATCAGGAATTGGGATATAGAGAATGCCGGGAAATACAGTAATTCATATTGTTTAAGCTCTTCTCATTGGTCGGCAGAAACCAGCCAATCAGAATATGAGCTACAGGGACCCATTATAACCTATGGAGGAGTATGGACCAATCAGAATCAAAGGCGGGACAGTTCAAAATACAGTAAAAAAGGCAGAAAAGAGCTGATTGGCTGAGCCCAGGCGGCAGATATGAATCCACCAATCATATGTAGTGCGTCTATTTTGAGTGGAGAAACAAGGGCGTGATAGAAGGGCGCCCTAAAAGTTATTACTGTCTATGGGAAATATTCTAGTACTGTGATTGGTTGGGGGGGAAGAGGGGCTCGTCCTGCTTAGCCAATCAGCTACAAAACTTGGTTAGGCTGTGCACATCCAAAATATATTTTGAAAAACGTAAGCATAGGTGCACACTGGCAAGGCAATAGCATACATCTAATACAAATATCAGTGGCACACTAAAGACTAAGTAAAACATCAAGGTATATAGGAATTTTTGAAAATGCATTACTGCTAAGGAAATATGAAAACCTGGGATTCTTAGTTTGCAGTTTTTCATCAAAAATTGTTTAAGCTCACCTCCCAATAGCGTCAAGTGGATCCCAGCACAGGTGAGTCCCTAACACTAACATGTTACCTCACTAGGAGTCCATTCAGACTGCAACCTCTCAGGGAGTGATAGGAACTTGCTACTGAATTACCCTGCACTGGTTTAAAAGAGGTAGGCCTATATACCTTGATGTTTTACTTAGTTTTTAGTGTGCCATTGTTATTTGTATTAGATGTATGCTATTGCCTTGCCAGTGTGCACCTATGCTTACGTTTTTCAAAATATATTTTGGATGTGCACAGCCTAACCAAGTTTTGTAGTCTATTTGGGGAAATTTGGCAACCTCTTTGGCTTGCTGCACCCCCCTTACCTTTTTTAAAAACCATTTGCAGGGTAATTCAGTAGCAAGTTCCTATCACTCCCTGAAGGTTGCAGTCTGAATGGACTCCTAGTGAGGTAACATGTTAGTGTTAGGGACTCACCTGTGCTGGGATCCAAGGATCAATAGTATGGGTGTAACGAAAATAAAGAAATGAAAATGAATTTATTGAATTAATATTTTTTTTTCGTTACCCCCATATTATTGTTCCTTTTATATACACATCGGTACAACTTCGGCAGTATTATTATTTGATTTCTGCCATGTACAGTTTTATTACAGATTGCATTAGAAAACCCATAAGAGCGTCGCTCGCTTCTCCCCTTGGTCCAAATAACCTCGCCTCTTTTAACTTAGCCAATCACAAACAGAGCTCGCTCTGCATTTCTTTTCCCCATAGAACTATATGAGAAGGTAGCTCAGCCGCTGATTGGCTAAGCAGGACGAGCCCCTCTTCCCCCAACCAATCACAGTACTAGAATATTTCCCATAGACAGTATAAATTTTTAGGGCGGGCCCTTCTATCACGCCTTCTTTCTCCACTCAAAATAGACGCCCCTACATATGATTGGTGGATTCATATCTGCCGCCTGGGCTCAACCAATCAGCTCTTTTCTTCATTTTTACTGTATTTTGAACTGTCCCGGGCCTTTGCATTTGTTTGGCCATACTTCTCATGGGTTTATAATGGGTTGTCGTCCTATTCTGATTGGCTGGTTTCTCCCAAAAAAAGAAATGCTTAAAAAATTTAAATTTTTATTTCCGGAAATTTTCTATTTTGCTTTCCCGAGTGCCCCGGGGGCCCGGCACAAAGGTGTTCGGGTTTTTGATTTTTTATGTTTTAAAAGGTTTTTTCAGTCTTTTTAGAAAATATTTTACAAAAAAAAAAATTTTTTTTTAAATTCTTCTGCCGCACGGGTGAGAGCCGGTTGCTTCCCCCCCATTTTCCCCCATAGATAAAAAGGGAGAAGTAGTCGCCTCTGTTGGGGGAAAAAAGGCCCCGTGCCAACCTAGTCTTTCTGATTTTTTTACTGTTTTTTAAAATGCCCCGCCTTTGAATTTGTTGGTCATACTTCTATAGGTTAATGGGCCCCTGTCCCCTTTTGTTGGTTGGTTCTCCCGACAATGAAAATAGTTACGGGAATTTAAATTACTGTTTTTCCGGGGCAATTTCCAAGATCCAAATTTCCTGTTTTTGGCGGTCTAGATTTTGGAAAGTGATTTTTTATTTTTTTTATTTTTGAGGTTTAGCTCTTTTTTGACAATGTTTTCCTAATAAAGGGGATTTTTTTTGGTTCTCCTGCCCCACGGCGCCGGGGCCCAGATTTTGTCGCGATTTTTAATTGTTCCCCTCATGTTCGTTCTGTTCCCCGCCCTGCGCCGGAGATTTAGACCCGAATAACCAGGTCTTGGGCGGAGTGCCCAGCTGCATGCGCGCACTTTTCCACTCCGTGTCATGCTGGGTTTTGAGGCGCGCGTCCCCCCCCGCCAGGGGCCCCCCGGCCATTCCCGCCCCCTTTATGGGGCGCAGCCCAAGTGGGAACGCCGGGGTAAACCGAACCCCGGTTGACAGGGATTTGGACCGGTGAGGGAAGTTACGCCCGAAAAAAGGCGAAAAGCCCGTTATACTGTAAATGTCCCCCATAGTGGGGTGGAATGTGAAAAAAAAGTACTGGTGCCATTTTTGCTGTGGTTTAATTTTTATAGATTTCACTCTTCGGTATAAACAATTTGTCCTCTGAGTTCGGCACTTTGGGGGGAAATTCCCAAAGATACCAATATGCAAAATAAAAAAATAAAAAATTCTTACCGCGTAGGTGATTTTGGGCCAAGTGGGAGTTGACTCTGCCCACTCTCTCCACTCTGCTGATGATCTTAGGCCACATGATTCAGTCATCTGAACGTCCCATGCCCGTCTCTAAGATTTTTCACATGCAGCACCAGTTCTCTGAAAACCCAAACCCCAAAAAACCCTTTGTTTACTTTTACTTTCGGGCACATCCCATAAACCCCCAAACCCTTTAAGGTGCCCCCCCTTGGGGGAAACCAACCCTTTCTTCCTTATTCCCCAGGGCCTTATCAAGAAATCCCAAAAAGGGTTATCCCCCCTGTTTTCAGGGGCCTACCATCCTTTTTCCCCCTGTTACTCCCAACAGTAGGGCACTCACAGGCACCTATCTGTTTATAGATGTACGGTCTGGATGGCAGGTTCACCCAAGTTTTATGTAAACCACCAACATGGCTGGACCATTGTGTAAACTGAGCACTTCCCACCCTTCGTCTCACCCATACACCCTAATAGATTGTAAGCTCTTGCGCGCAGGGCCCTCACACCTTGTATCTGATCTGTTAGTAGCTTTTTTGTGATTAGTGTTTGGGCACCCCATGGAAAGGGTGGGTTTGGTTCCGCATAAAATATTTTAGGGGCCACAGTGTGATGATTCTTGGGTTTCCCCCAGTGGAGTTTTCTTGGGGCCACAGTGGAGTGTTTGTTGTTCCACAGTGGAGTTGATTCTTGGGGCCCACCAGGGAGTTTATTCTTGGGCCCCCCGTGGAGTGATTCTTGGGGCCCACCAGTGGAGATGATTCTTGCGCCCAGTGGAGTTTATTCTTGGGGCCACCCGTGGAGTTGATTCTTGGGCCCCAGTGGAGTTTATTCTTGGGGCCCACAGTGGAGTTGATTCTTGGAGCCCCCCGTGGGTGATTCTTGGAAACCCCAGTGGAGATGATTTTGGCCCCAGTGAGATGATTTTGGTCCCAGTGGAGTTTAAATTTTGGGGCCCCAGTGGAGTGATTCTTGGGGCCCAGTGGAGATGATTCTTGGGGCCACCGTGGAGTTTATTCTTGAGCCCAGTGGAGTTTATTTGGGGCCCACCAGTGGAGTTTATTCTTGGGCCACCAGTGCAGTTGATTCTTGGGCCCCAGTGGAGTGATTTCGGGCCCAGTGGAGTTTATTCTTGGGGCCACAGTGGGTGATTTTTGGGGGCGCCAGTGGAGTTGATTTTGGGGCCACCAGTGGAGTGATTCTTGGGGCCCAGTGGAGTTTATTCTTGGGGCCCAGTGGAGTTTATTTTGGGCCCACCCGTGGAGTTGATTCTGGGGCCCACAGTGGAGTTGATTTTGGGGCACAGTGGAGTTGATTTTGGGGCCACCAGGGGAGTTGATTCTTTGGGCCCACAAGTGGAGTTGATTCTTGGGGCCCACCAGTGGAGTTGATTCTTGGGGCCCACCAGTGGAGTTGATTCTCGGGGGCCACCAGTGGAGATGTTTGTTTGTTCCCACCAGTGGAGGTGATTCGTGGGGCCCATCCTACAGCTCCTGCACATGACTCTTGCTTTCTGCATCTCTTCTCATCCTTCTCCCAAAAAGCAGCCCAAAGCCTGACATTCCCAGGGGCCCACTGGGGTTTTCCCCTGCTCCCCTCTGGGCTAGCCCAGGTCTGAGTCGGACTGAAACGTTGTCATTGGATCCTGCGGATCTCGGCAGCATCTGCTCTCAATTATCTGTTTCATGTATCCAGCTTCTATAAATGACACCACATCTGACACTGTTACTATAGAAGGGGTTTTTCAGCAGATGTTCTCCGGGACCACCCCCTCCCCCCCTCCTCCCTGTATCTCCCCCTCCCCCATCAGCCTCAGTGTGACGCCGCTTCTCATACAGGTGTAAGACAATTTATCATGAAACACGTTTGTCCCCCTGGTCTGTACCCTCCACATCCAGCAGAGGGCGCTGTTGTCCTTCTAGAACATCTGGATGGAGGCAGTGTATCTCTGATGGATAGAAGTTGCCGTGTTCCGTATTAAACAGGAATTTACAATGAATAAAGTTGTCGTCACTTTACAGATTATTGTAAAAGTTTCTGAATGATCGATTCCTAATGAAAATGATGACATCGTCTTCTATCGTCTACGACAATCTCTACGTGATAAAACGTGCGATGTGGCTGATTTGCATTCGTTTTCCAGAGTGCATTTGGGTTTGGGGTATAAGGAAATCTTATGCAGTTGGCTCGTTGGTCCTCGTCATAGGAAACCTGCATTTTTAGTGGCATGTTTTCTGTTGTGTTTTTCCCATATGATTTATAGATGATGTCATCTAATAATTCCTCTTCGAACCATAGCGTTGGGCTCATTCCTGACCGGACTGTTCCCCAACCCCTGCCTTTCTCTTAATACACCCGGATCTGAACACAATAACACTTTCTGGCCCTTGGTTATTCTATTAATAATAATATATATCTTTTATTTTTAGAATTTTATTTCAAATATCATGACCCCATTAGAACAGAAAGACTCCACCACATTTGTGATTTCCCTATATATTAGCCCTACAAAC